>VDFB02060328.1:0-38406 GCA_007258455.2 Sequoia sempervirens | reverse complement strand
TTCTTTAGCAATTAATTTGAATTCCTACCAATCTTCCATGCCATTCAACCACTCACCTAACTAGATAATGTAGCTCCAAGAGGATATTCATATAACCCTTGCTCTTGCTTTCGAACCATTAACATTGATCTACACTTTGGGCACTTTCATACCACTGAGCACCCTTTATAGAAATCAAACTCTATTGGAAGAGATTATGTGTGCAAATGTCTACATGCTTTTAGGTGAGATTTTTAAACTACACTAATTACTATTATAGTACATATTATAATAATATATTATAGTTATACAATTCAATTATATGTACTCACTATAGTAATATTAATATTATTACAAATATATTAATATTATTATATATTACATTCAATTGCAGAAAGGAAAAACTCTAAAAAAAATTGATCATGATACAAACATGCACTATTGAGACACGTGCATCTTTTAGCAAAAATGGCTAAAGAGGAAACTGTAGTAAGACTACAAAACAACACGTGTATCACAGTAACAAGTTTGCTTAAATATTAAAAGTATAATTATATTAGAAAATACTAATGATTATACTAATAATAATAATCAGGGCATGTGTTATTCTCTTGTGTGTCTTAGTTTTCCATACTTTTGTACACCTTTGCCTTGTATTTTATTTGTCAAAAGTGCCACTTATCTTGACAGCGCAACTTTCAAATTTAATTTTTTCCACTATAGCTTTTGCAGTAATAATTTATATAATTAAACCAAGATTTTTACACTTTCAATCAATTAATATTTATCTTTCATTAAAACTGCACATACCAATGATAAATATAATAAAGAACTTACTATTATAAAATTATATTACATAGTGTTATTTTTACACATTTATTCACTGGTATAGTTACCTACCAAACCATCCTTCAAGTTTGTATTCACAAGCTTCTAATTCAAATTTAATGGAGCTTCTAGAAGAGCTCATTTTCTTTCATATTTTCACAAGACTTACTTTGAAAGAATTTATTTGCTTTTCTCCTATTTCTCACAAATGCTTTGTAGCAGCCAAATCATTAAGGAAAATCAAGTGATATAGCTCTGATCTAGTACATGTAACAATGACATCAAAATTCTACAATTTTTTCCTCAAATAGAATCTAATTGTTCATCAACTTTCCACTAGCGTGTTTTATGTAGGTTATTAACTTCTTTATTTTGCCACCCAATTTTTATATGGATGTTGGTTTATTGGTTTTCACTTCAACTTTTAGTATAGGAATTAGCATAGTTGACCCTCCCACTTGAAAATTTACAGAAGTTCAAACTAAAAATTGATGTTGTTAGCAGAAACTTTGGAGATTATATCCTATTACTGTGTTGCATTCTCAAAAATGCCTCTTTATTGAGAATAGTTATAGTTTATCTACATTATAGATTGCATGATGTTGACTCTAACACAAACCTTCAATTCCTAAACGGCCTTCTAGAGTTACATGGGTCACATCCATAAACTGACATGTTATTGTCCCTATTTAGTTGATCTCTAACAAAGGGTTTTCAATTTTATCTACCAAATCTAGTCTATCTAGCTATTTATCACCTGGGAATCACAACTACTGAATCGAAGGCAAGAATTTTCTAAACAAGAACTACTTTATAACAAAAAATATACAAGTATATTGTAAACTATATTTCCTTTCTGCATAGTACTACATTACCTAATACAGTTTCTAGAAAGGAGAATTTTGTTAAGGCATGCTCATTGTTTAAAAATTCTTATGGAAGTTTGCAAAATTTGTCTCTATCAGATCCATTATACTTGCACTTTATGATATAAAATGTGCTCTTCTGGTCTTTGCAAAAAGGATTTTCATAAAATTGTATAAAAAATAGTGATATTGAAATTCACAAGCTATTTTGCACTTTATTATATCAATCATAGATAAATTTTGTATCTATGTACTAGAAGGCATTTATTTTGCACCATATCTTTTTTTATTCTACCTACCAAATTCAATTAGATGTCATTCTTATTAAGGCACTTGCAAAGTACCATAAATTCTACACGCCTTCTACTTTAAATATTGTATGGAACCACATCCTTTTATTCCTTGCATACATTAGATTCTCCAATTTTTGCTTTATTAAAAACAAGTTATCTTGGCCATTTTCATGTATTTCTGAAGTCTTCAAACATGTTCATTGTATAGCCTCTCAATCATTGATTTCCTTAATTTGCAAAGCTATAGATTAATTTTTGTTATTATACTTCTACTATCCACAGTAACAAAACTTAGCGATTTCATCTCATATACTATATAAAAGGAGTAGTGATCTCATTTCAAAGTTCTTGGATTTATGAAGCTCTAGTAAACACACACAACAAAAAAATTAGATGGAGAAATGTTTTTTTACATGGAAAGCTACTACAAAAACCACTCATCAAATATATGTAGAAAATTGGTAACATGAGCCAAAAGTGGTGTGAAATTGATTTTGGCTCATAAGAATCAATTCTTGTTTCTAATTTTCTAGAAAATCTGACCAAGAGGTTTTTGTTCAACCTTTCTGGATGTAAAAAGGAATTTTCGCATATTATTTGTTTTCTTCCTATTGAACCAACTATATCAAAGAAGGATATTTCACTTACAGTGAATTGTTTCCTCAACAAAAAAAATCAGACTTCTAAACCATTGTAAGCGTCTTTACTTTCTAATTTTATAAAACGACATTAGATGCTTTATTTTAGTTTTTTGACACTTATAAGTTGGTACCAAATACATGAAAAAAAAATCTATTTCTTTCATCAAACCAAATATTTTTTTGTTTAATATAATCAAGCTCTATTAAATTTTGTATTTTTCATATTGATATAATCATATTGTATCACATTTGGAAATAAAGTTTTTTTTTTTTTGTATCAGGAAATCTTGATTTTCTTCACAAAACTTACTTCAATACACCATTGACACAAAAAATGTTATTTCACATTTCACACTATTTATTTGGTTCCACATATTCATTTATATAACATACATCAAGCATTTGAAACCATCAATGTTTCACATGCAACTTGACCTATAATAGAAGTCGTCAACCACTACCAAAATAGATATTAAACTATACAAAGTTTTGTAACATGATATTTTTCATAATAAATTTTGGATACAAGACATTGAACAATAGAGCATTTAGAATTGTCCTCAACAACTATAAACATGTATTTATAACACTATTAACACTAAACAAATAAATAATTACAATTGTATGGTTTCTATTCACATTTTCAACTTGCAATGGTTAACTACTAATTTAGTACAAAGCAATAAATAAACATGGGTTATTGTAATAAATTATTACAGTGTCGTAAAATTATATCCCAGAAAATTTCACGTACATTTGTGTATCCACTTTAGTGTCCACTCTCTTAGTATTTGTGTAGGCTCATTTTAGCCCTTGCATCAGCCTTTTCCCCTTCAGGATACTCAATACCCTTTTTCAGCAGCTATCTTCTTGTGTTGGCTTTGTGTTAAACCTTGTGTTTTCTTCATTCCCACCATTTTTTAGCGTGATTTCTCTAGACATTAGCACAACATGTGAACATCCCCATGCCACACTAGCTTCATGCAACATTTCAACATTCAAATGATTGTTTCTGAGTGTTTTGCCACTTGTCACCTCCCTTGGTCAGTGGAAATGGCTCAAGACGCCTTGTAACAACTCGAGAATCTTCTTTTCCCTCATTTTCTCTCTTTAAAATCCACCTTTTCAATTCATTTGATCCTCTTGGTATTTTTTTCTTTCTTGGTCTTCTTTTCTCTCTTCTCATTCTCTTTTTCTCTCTTGCTTGCACAACTCTCTACATCTTGCCACAACACTCTTAAGTTCTCTCAATCGTCTTTGCAACTCTCTTGGATATCAGAACCCTTCTCTTTCTCTTCTATCTCTTTGGATTTTTCAAACCTTACAAATAACATCTATTTCTTGTCTTATGTCTTTGAACATCTTAGGATTTATCACATCCCTTATCTATGTATTTTTCTATCTCATTTTTTTTTTCTTTCTTTCTATTTGTCTATCTAGCTATCTATGGAGGTGGAAACATTGAAATAGGGGTTTGACTGAGGCAAGCCCCTAAATAGCCCAACATTTTCTCTCAGTCTTATGTGTGTAGGTATTGAAGACATTTATTTGATGGAGGCTTCATTGCTTAGCTAGTTGTAAGTGCTTTCTTTCTCTTCCTTCATTTTGTCATATACATTCCATTTAATCTACACTTTACTTAGTTTACTTTACTTTATTAAATAGTTTTGTTACTCTATTATTTTCTCACATTTCAAGAGTTCTTAGTAATCAAATTGTTAGCAGTCATTTTGCTATTTTCTATGGCAGTCTCAATTTTTAGTCCATACAAGATGCCAATGCACCATTAGGATGTGCATGCATCACACTATCATCCTTGGGCCACACTATCGTCCTTGACCGAGAGTTTGTCAATCTATCCAAAAGACCTCTATGACCTACTCTTTTTGTTTCTAGAACTCTTGCCATTTTATCCTATCACTTGAGCTTTGTTCCTTGAGGTAGTTGAAAACCATTTGCTCCCTGTAGACTCTTCTTTGTCCTAGAGACTCAGGAATAGAAAATTTCCTATATAATTATGCACACAGTACTACATTCTATATTAATTCTTCATATATTTTTTTTAATAAGAAACTAAATAAATATACAAAAAATATTAATTATTAATATTTATCAATACTGCAACACACCGCTCTCCCAGTGCTTGCAAGTTGACGAGACATAACAAACATTGCACAAATATAAACATAATAATTAATTAATAATTTACAATCAATCAAAAAATAATTTATTGATAAACAAAACTTTACAATGTATTTGTCTTAGGAATAAATGACACTGGCAAAGATCAAGTGCAATAATAACTAATAATATATTCTCAATAATTAGGCTGAATAACGATAGGTGTCACTAATAAACTCTATGTGTTTATTACTCATTGAAACAGAAAATCTATGTGTCTCTACTGCACAAGCCTTAATACAACACAAAAATATATCACTAAATGCTAAGTAAAATAAAATACCTACTATCATGAAAACATCTAAAGAGACCCTAACCTATCTTTAAAATGATTATGTTAATTATATTAAATTAATAAAAATTCTTCAATAATTAGGAATTATAAAATCATTAATATACTAAACCAAAAATAATAATTTATAATAATACAAATTATATAATATTAAACATGGTTTCAAAATATACATTATTAAGCATTGCTAATCGCAATACTTTAAGGGTACTGAAATAAATCATTTATTGGAATTGTGCCGAAGTGAATGCCTGAAAGAGTATTAGTCCTATAAAACTAAAGAAAAGGGAGAAATTTCCTGGTCCGAGTGTAGAGTGAACCAAATCAGCGTTGGATTCAATTTAATGTCTAATGGGTGCATTCAGCAGGAGGGCCCTGTGGAAACCTTTTCGTGTCCGAACAGTAATCATATATCATGTAGTTCTTGCGCGCCCACTCAAGCTTCTGCTGCTCATTCCAATCCAATGCTGCTTCACTATACCATGAATTTGCAGAACAATTAGAGGAAGAATTGCACACCTGTGCATTAAAATTTTGGTATGTGGCAACGAAGGGGGCTTGGCTCCAGTCGATCTTCACAGCACCGCCTCTAGTTGCCCAATCGTCTCCGTTCCACAGACTCGAATATAATCTCATGGTCTGATTATTAGGATACGCTACGCCCAAATTCTCGTTGTTTTTAAACACTCTCACAGGAGTTCCATCCACAGAAAATCTGCAAGATACCATCAACATAATCTATGTTATAAGAACGGACATGTTTACAATATTCCAGAGCCTAACCCCAGACGGAAGTTAAGCAGCTAAGTTGAAGGATAAAATTAATATTACTTACACAATTAGTTGGGGATTCCAGAGCACAGAGTAATTGTGGAAGTCTGCAGTGGGATCAAACCAGAGGTAGAATTGCTGCTCCCGATTGCCTTGGCCTTCAGAGAACAAATTGGTATGCATAATATAGGGATCTCCAGACAGGTTTCCCAGAAACTCAAAGTCGATTTCGTCGTGCTTATCCCCTTCAGACGACAGCTGCGCCCATCAACAATAAATATTCAGTAGATGAATTTAAACGGCATTCTCAGTTCGGTAACAGTAAAATTCTAGGTCCACTGGGTATATTGAAGAGAGAGAGTTACATAGTAAGCGGTTACAGTGCCCGCCGAGTTATTGGGCACCAACTTGATTTGCATATCAATTTTTGCAAACAGATATTCATTCTTCGATTGGAAACCTGAACCTGTTTAAATTCACAAAGGGAAGGCAATAACGTAAGGTTAGTCATACTCTTTGAATCGGACAGTAAACCATGGATTAAATAATAATATGCATATATACCTGAGGACTGGTTGAGAGTAAGCTGCAATTGCTGGCCGTTGTCCAGTATCTTAACGTGGTCATTACCCCACTTGATATCAAAGTCGCTGTAAAAATCTGCAGAGACAGGCTGCAAATAAGCAAGGTGGGCTAAGACAAAACATAACAAGAGCAGCTCCATGGATAATGCAAAGCTATCGAAGCGGGAGTAGAATGTTAATATAATAGAGAAGAAAACAAAGGGCAATGGAAACAATGAGGCAAACGCAAGATATATATAAACAAGAAAGGCAGGCAAGCAAGCCCACCGAGAAAAAATTCTCGAAAGTTGCTCAGCGGTGTACATATATTAGTTATTTTGGCGGCTTCCTTATGGCAGATTTGCGGAAAGGAATAAACGCTATGGTAGGGGAAAACAAGTTTTTACAGCCGTCTAATGTGTATGCAAATGATAATTGAGCGGATTACATTGCAATTGACGTTCAATTTTGGCGTACAGAGTATTGAGAATCCGCCCTCGACGCCCTACGTCTCGAATTTTCTGTCCACCCGGCGCCCCGAATCAATTGTATTGGGTTTTCTCTATGGCTTGCTTACCTATCAATTGGCCAAACCCCAACTTCTAGCCTCTTGGAGGGGGTCCCAAGTATTTAGCATACCCTCTCCATTGTCTTATAAAAATTACCTACAGTTGTCTATGCTAGAAGAAAAGGAAACCCATTTTTAAATATGTTAAGTAGTGGTGCGGAGTTTAATAGTGGGTATAGAAGTAGTCTTTAGTGGACCCCATAGTGGAGCACCTTAATATCCAATTACAAAACACTTTTTATCCATAAAGTACACAAACAAACAAATCATGTGATGCCATATCAGGGCACCAATAAAACATGACTTAGTGCACCACAATCAGTCTCACTTTTTTTTTGGGCCTTTTTGGATACCTCAACAAAAAGCATGTTGATGTGGCATCATATTTGATGATGTGGCCCTAAAACGAAATATAGAAGCATGTGAGTTGCCAAATAAACTATTGTACAAAAGTGGGAGTGATTTGAAATTTCCACATAAGATTTTGAGAAATGCGAAGTTAGGGTGCTCCACTATGGGCCCTTCTCCCCTATTTATAGGTTAAAATTCAATACTTAATTAATAGATAAAATAATATAATATTAATTTCATTATATTATAATATTGATATATATTTGTAAAATGTGAAAATTGTCTAGTCATATCTTTTTATTTTATGTTATAGGTTCATTTTAGTTATAGTATCATAAATATAATTATTGGTTTAGAAATAGCATAATTATGTATGAAATGTGTTTAATATGATTTTGATTTAGCTAGTTTATATGTAGATGTTAATTTGGAAGAAGATAAATGTATCTTGTTACATTGTCATTAGTGGTGGTGGTGTAAGGATTAAGATGGATAGTTGTATTACTACTTTGATTTTAGAGGAGATGATTAGGTCAAATGGTATAAAGAAAAGATAGATTCAAATCAAAAGGATGCTCAAAAATATTGAGGAAGAGAAGAGTTTAGTGTTAGAATTGTGGGAAGAGAGGGCATGGGAAGAGTGTAGAAATTAAAAAGTATTTAGATTTCTCCACAAAGAAATCTTCTAGTGATGGCGATAGTGATGCTTTATTTATTTACACTATAAGTAATGATATTTTCCTTGTTAATTTAAGTTACTCCTAACCATATAACTCCTCACAAGGAGTGATTTTTGACATACAATTTATGATACAAGAGAGGTTTTTGGTAATAGTTCAATACTAAGCAAATTTATGGTAAGGAAAAGACAGGTATATTCATGTTTTCGTGATGGACCTGGTTAAAACCCTTATTATTTTTTTGCATATTTTAAGAATTGTGAGATAATTTTTGTATCCAAGTCAAATGATTTAGGTGTGCATATGACATTTGTCAAGTCTAGTTGTAGGTAAGGAAAAGGTATAGTCATGTTTTAACTTGATGGAGGGTTAAAACCCTTATTAATGTTTTGCATATTTCAAGAATTGTGAAAAACTTACTTTTTGTATCCAAGTCAAATGATTCAGGTGTGCATATGACATTTGTCTAGTCTTGAAGTGGGTTGATAAGAGGGAACTTGGTGGTAGCTAATTAATCTCAAATTGGGACCATGTTTAGGTTAAATGCCTCCACATTTTGTAATTCTACCAATGTAATTAGCAAGACTAAAAAAGTATGCATGTTGTGGCACCAATGTTTGGGTCATGCATAAATGAAAAAGGTCTTAGGACCATTATTAATAAAATATTGGTTAATGGTTTTCTAATTACTCTATTTGTAAAAATGATTTACGTAAGCATTGAATGTTTTCTTAATTAAATGAATCTTCATTTCTAAAGTTATAAATAAAATAGATGATTAAAAATAATTCATTTGAATGTGTTTGGTCCATTAGTTCTATGAGAAAATCTTGGTATTATATTTCATTCATTAACAATGCCTCTAAATACACCTAAATTTAAATGTTATGTGTTAAATCTAAAATTTTCACTAAGTTTAAGGTATTTAAAGCCTTAGTTGAAAAATAAATAGATTATAAAATAAAGGTCTTGAGATCTAACAATGGTGGTGAATATTGCTCCAAAAAAATTTGTGAGTTCTATTTAAGCATGTAGGAAGATGATGATTAAGAAACTAAAAATTTAATTTTCTAACACAGGATTTGTGAGGTACAAAATAAATTCTTGGTATAGAAATTAGTATGGATTAGGTACACATAAAGCTTCAGTTGAGTCAAATTAAGTATGTTGCTACAATTTTGCAATAGTTTAGTATGCATGATTACAAAATTATGAGTATTTAATTTTCTATTGGCACTAATCTTTCTTTAGATACTTGTCCTAAATTAGATTATGATTTTGATGATATGTTTTGATGTATGCATGGTTTGTACTAGGCTTAATATTACCCAAGTGGTAAATTTTTTGGTGTGGTTTATGTCTAACCCTTGTAAGGAGCATTAGACAAGTATGTTAAGAGGGCTTTTATCAATTTTAAAGGAATGTATGATTATTATTTGTGTTATTATGGTACTGATGATGTGGATGAGACATTAGAGATGTACAAGGATATATGAATCAAATTTGATATTTAACTTGTATAGTAGAAGGTTGACAAGTGGCTATGTGTTTTCTATGTTTGGTCTTGCAGTGAGTTGGATGGGTAAGAGACAACCCATGGTTAATTTTTCTACCAACAAAGTAGATTATATGGATGTTATGTGTGTCTTTTAGGAAATGGTATGGTTATAAAGAATTTGCGCAAGTATTGGTTTTGATTACAAGTTGATTAAAATTGGTTGTGACAATCGAAGTGTTATTTATTTGGCCAAGAATTCTATGTACCATGTTTGTACTAAGGATGTTGATCATTTTATGTAAAATATGGTAGAGAACAGTAAGGTCTCATTTTAGAAGGGTGACACTCAACACAATGTTATAAATTATTCCCTCACGAAGTCATTAACCATTGAGATTTTATCTTGGTGTAAGAAGGTCATGTGCCTTGAATTCTACATGATATATTTTATTGTTTCTTTGGATGTCATTTTAATGTATAATATCAAGTGGGGGAATATTAAGATAGTGTGATATTAAATTCTAATCCTAATATGTTATTTAATTATGCATCTCTAGAAGTCTTAGAATGGGTCCTTAGACACCCATGTTGTTGAGAGATATTATTATTTTATTATTATTCTCCTTGTTAACTTGAATTATTAGTTGTAATGGTATTCATGAAGGAGGTGGAGGTGGTTGTGGTAATTACAAAACTATTTTAAAAAAATTCTTAAATTAGGTGTTTAAATTGAGTAGTAGAGAATATTACATATTGTTGATGGATCTTATATGAGTTGGGTGATGGATTTAGATGCCTACTTTATAATATGATCTATTTTTAGTGTAGAAAATCATACTCCTTTCTAAGAGGAAGTACAATTTCACACTTAATTTGGACCTATTTTAGTGACCTTTCATTTATGCATTTTTAAACCTCATTAATTGGTCCCTAATACCCTTTATTATGCATCCCAAGGCCTATTTTATTTATTTCCCGACACTATAACCTGCATTGAATAAATTTTATTAATCAATTTAATGCCCCGAAATAAATTAGGTCCTGAACTTTTAGGTCAATACCCTTTCACCCATGGGTGAATGAATCCCCTTTAAGTTCAAAAATTCAATTTTAAACATGTTTTTAGAGGCATTTGAAATTTCTAAATTCAAATTCTAAGTGTCGGCTTTTGGGATCTAATAAACGAGAAACTAGAAAGGAAGCCTATGACTTGTCGTCTTTTAATAATTTTTCACTAGACAAGTAAGAGATTCACATGAGATCACAAGGATTTACATTCAAGAGCAAGGAGAAATCAATCAAGCATTCAAAGTCGAAGTCTTGGAGTAGCATTCTATTTGTTTTTGCAAGTCTTCAAGCTCATTTTGTCAACATGATCAAGCATTGTCAAAGATTGATGATAGATTCCTATGGAGGATCATGATGGATTCTAGGTTTTGGGAGATGCACCAAGCCATTCAACCAAGCTTAATGACTTGTTTCCTAAGTGGTTCCATCTTCTATTATCATTCTACTTTCTGCCTAAAGGAAGGTATATTCAGATTTGTGATCTATTAGGGTGATTTGATGTCTCCCAAAGTAGGTCTTATGTGGAAGGTTATTTTTTGGTTTGCATTTCAGATCTTGGTTTCTAACATTTGGAACTATTCATTGTTTCATTTAGGAATCTTATTCTAACACATTTGAGTAGGGTTTCTTTGCATTTAATCTCTTATAATCTTAGACACACTTAAGATTAGGGCTTATACACACTTTCATGTTTCAGATTTGTTCTTTTCATCAAGGTTTAATTACCAAATTAGGGGTTTCACCGAGGCAAACCCCCATCCGCAACCAAACAATAATTTTTGTTTTGTAGATTTATCACAGGTTTAGATCTAGGAGTGAAGATTCAGAGTTACAAGAAAGAAGTGAAAGTTTCAAACTCAGATCTCAAATTCAAAAATCTTGAGAAGAAGAAACTTGGACCCATTCGCCCATGGGCGAATGAGTACTTGATAGGCTTGCAGAAACTGCTTTTTATGATAGGTGCATAGTGTTATTTCTTATATTTTTCAAAAAAATTGTTGTTTATCTCAGTTTTATGCTTAATCTTCAAGATCCAAGTTATAGATTGCATTTTGGAGTTGATTTGCTATTTTTAGTTTTTCTCCTCAAAGTGTTGTTTGACCTTGACCCCCATCCTTCAAGCATAAGGAAATCTATTTACATTCTCACATTGGATTGATACACCTAAGGGTTGATAATCAATTCATTGTGGGGATCTTATTTCCTAATGAATGTAGGAAGATAGGGTCTATTTCCACTCTTTGGACTTAACTTTCCATTTTGGGAAAAGCCCCTATTTTCTTTCATTTCACTATTTTGGGTAAGTTACAAGTCAAAATATTGTTTATTATTAGTGTGGAGGTTACATTTACTATTTATTTCCCATTGGGAGTTACTTTTACTATTCTCATAAGATCCTCTTCATTTTGGATGTAGAAGTTTTTGCATTTTATCATGGTTAATTGGAGGCATAATGTTGGAGTAAATGGTTTTTACCATTTACCTACTTAAGTTTACTTAGGCTATTGAATTTAGTTTATTAGTTTTGCATTTAATCATTCACAGGTGGTTCCTTCCCGTATCGGGAAGTTTTATACCCACCATAATTTCTTGGCTTTAAAAGCTTGTACATTATGTAAATTTATTCATCTCATCTCATTCCATTTTCTCTCTGGTGAAGTAGCATGGTGCTCATCTCTATCTCATGAAGGTTTTCTACAGTTGATATTTTCCTGTGTTATTCACTCTAACATGGTATCAAAGCAACACAACTGCAACTCCTTCCTAAGAGTTTTCGCTGGAGATCTGTGAGATCATTTATTTTGGCATTTGAAATTTTTTAAAATTCAAAATTGCCTCTATTCGATATTCTAAGTTCTTTCTACTGCTTTGGAGGCAACAATCCTGGATTGAGGTTGTGGCTTGTTGCTGGTGTGACTCATCTATTGTAGAAGTGATTTGAAAATTGGCGTTTGTGAGGCGTGATTTTTTTCTATCTTTGAGGAGGGCTGCAATCAAAGTCTAGAGGTCGATTCTTATTGTTGTCGGCGTTCATTTTCCTGAAGGAATTTTTTTGCTAACCGGTTTCCTTTGTGTCAGGCATTGAATTTCAGTTGTGTGGATGTGGGTGGAAGAAGCGTTTTGGCGAAGACGAGACTGTTCATTGCTTGAAGACACATTTTTCATTGTAGGCTTCTATCTTCCTGCCTCAGGCCACACTAGCTATTGAAGGAGAGACCCGTGCCTTTTTTTGAAGAGGGCTCGATTCTTGTTTTTTGGAGGCCACGCTTGGGGGCCGATTCTTATTGTTGTCAGCATTCATTTTCTTGAAGGCATTTTTTTGCTAACCGGTTTCCTTTGTGTCGGGAATCGAATTTCAGTTGTGTGGACATGGTTGGAAGAAGCATTTTGGTGAAGACGAGACTGCTCATTGCTTGAAGACGCATTTTTCATTGTAGGCTTCTATCTTCCTGCCTCAGGCCACACTAGCTATTGAAGGAGAGACCCGTGCCTTTTTTTGAAGAGGGCTCGATTCCTGTTTTTTGGAGGCCACGCTTGGGGGCCGATTCTTATTGTTGTCAGCATTCATTTTCTTGAAGGCATTTTTTTGCTAACCGGTTTCCTTTGTGTCGGGAATCGAATTTCAGTTGTGTGGACATGGTTGGAAGAAGCATTTTGGTGAAGACGAGACTGCTCATTGCTTGAAGACGCATTTTTCATTGTAGGCTTCTGTCTTCCTGCCTCAGGCCACAATAGCTATTGAAGCAAAGGCCCATGCCTTTTTTTGAAGAGGGCTCGATTCCTATTTTTTGGAGGCAACGCTTGGGGGCCAATTCTCTATCATTTCATCCAAATTGTTGGCAGCGAATTACAAAGAGGAGGTGCATTCCTTTTTCCCAGGCGTGACTGTACTCCAAAAGTAGTGATTCAAATGTGGAGGCATTCAATTTACATTTAAAGGCTAAGCCTCACTTGGCTGGTCATGGCTTTGGAAGGGCCCGTGTTTCTCCCCTCTATTTTTGTGGGATCAACGATTACTTTATTTTTGTAGCGATTCTTTCTGAATTTTGGGAGAGGCCCCGATTTGCATCCTTGAGGAGGTGGCAGAAGTTCTTGAGACATTTTTCTTTGTCTGGTTGTGTGCAATGATCAAGTTTTTGTGCAACAATTTTGGAAGGCTTGATTTCTTGATTAGAGGGCGATCTTGCTATGATTGAAGGTATTTTCTTCTGGTGCTAGATATTGGTGAAACATTATTTTTTCAAACTTTATATTTTATAAAGTTTTGAAGGGCATAAATATTTAGGGCTTTTGTTTAGTGGTGTGGGCCGAAGCCTTTGTTGAGTTGTTTTTAGGGATTTTAATCCCACATTGGGAGTTTTTGGCTCTTTAAATAGTTTTGTAGTTCCTCCTATTGTTGTGAGCAAGACTCATAGATTGTGAAAAGGTTGTCTCCTACGTGTGGTGATTGGTGCTCGATGATTGAGCTCTAATGAACTTGGTTTGTTGGAGGATTGGTAAAGCTTGATTTGTTGGTCCCATTTATTTTTTTGTCGAGGATGAACGTTGTCGTATGGTGTGACCAAGAGCTCCAAAACATTTTGAAAGTGCCTCTATAGGCCTTTCTTCATTTTTTTCATATCTTTTGCAAACGAAAGCCGATTTTCGCAAACCACATATCAATGGAAACGTATTTTCATCACCTTTGCAGTGGTTGAGGAATTTATCTCATATTTTTCTTTTTGGTGGTGCTTTTAATCCATTGAAGTTCAATACTGGTGTTGTTGTGCTCTTTGGAGTTGCTTGATTCTCAGCCCTTTTTTGCATTATTGCTTCTTGAAATATTTTGGGAAGGCTTCATTTGAGTATTTGGGAGTTTCTATTTATTATTGAAGGTTGATGTCTTTGTATTTTTGGGAGATTTGTCATATTTGATTATGGGGTTTTCGTTTCATCCTGCTATAATTATGTTGAAAAGGGGAAACTATAAACAATGGAGAAATGGTATCATAAAACATCTTCGATGGCTTCATTTGTTGCCATATTTGTATAATCTTGTTCTCCCTCCTAATACTGATAGTAAGAAATTTGCATGGAATTGCAAAAGGGATCATGTCCTAGGAGTTATTACAATGCATACTGGTGATGCCACTTTGGATTCTATTGATCATTTTGAGTGTCCATATATTCTTAGGATTAAAATCTAGGAAATACATGGAGATCCTGATACTCAACCATTCCTAGATGATCTTGTTTTAGATTGTCTTGTGCCTCTTCATTTTTTAGACTACCCTATGATCATGCGACTATGTAGGAGTTTGAACTGTTGGAATACTTTGAATCTTCAGATGAGGATGATGAGGGTTCTTTAGATGCTCCTTCTTCTCCATCAGAGACAGTTGATGTACCTTCGCCTTCAGTGATTCATTGTGCAGAGTCATTGATTGAAACTCCTATCATTCTTGTTCAGTAGGATCATTCATTTTTTGTTGATGATTCATTGAGCACATCTAGTGATTCATCACAACCCGCACCTCATTGTCTTCCTGATTGGGATTCTTATTTGTCAGACATTGGTTCATTTTTTGTGGAATCTCACATTTCTGACTTAGAAGACACATTTGAGGGTATATCCCTCCTATTTGATGATAATTGTGGTACAACTGTTGTCACTCCATCTCAGTCTCTAGAGATTGTTCAAGATTAGTTTCCAATGGTACCTTGTATGTCACCTTTTTGTTGTGATTGGGCATGTTCTTGATTGGTTCGTGATCTATAATTAGAGGTTTACAAATTCAAATATATTTAACCTTAATTACAATTATTCTCGATCAAACAAAATTGTGTGACTATGTTGTTTAATCATTGAAATTATAGACTAAGTTGAATTTTTACATAAATTACGGAAATTGACTAATTACTATAATGTTGTAATCATAAATCAACATAAGGAATTAAAATTAGGACTAATTACATGAGAGAGAAGAGTGAAAAGATAGAAGAGAGAGGAACACGAGCTTGATAATGGAGTTCGTCCAATTAGGACCATGTCTTTGGGTCCGTTTCTCAAGGTAGACCACTTTATTAATATCACCAAGCAATGAAAATGCCTTGTTACAATATCCAATCTCCACCTGCATAAGAATTTCTCAGTGTTTCTTTCCTTTACAATTTTTGGTGTAATAATCAACACCTTGTAATCTCTCTCTCAAAGAATTCAAATTCTCCACCTTTCACAATAATTTTCCCAATAATATAATTTTTCTCTCCAAGAAAATTTTCTCAACATTCCTCATTTGGGTTTTCCACTCTAAACTCTCACCCCCTTTTATACATAAAATTGGCCCAATTTGGCCTATAACAATATGATTACAAAATCTCCCAATTACAACATAATTTTTTTACAAATCCCCCCAAAATTACATGTAAATATTAAAAATCCTCCCTTTTACATATGAAAATCATTTTAAAATCCCCTAATTATCTTGTATATATATTTGTTAAGCCCTCTAAATTTTACATTTTCAGGCTTTAGAAGATGCTTCTTTAATCCCTTTTAAAATTAAAAGATTTACCTTTTTAAATTTAGAGGGTGAATATTTAAAATAAGGGAGATAATCAGTTTTTGGTGTTCTTAAAAAAAAACCCCCGAAATTAACTCTAAACCACTCGGTGGTCTATTGATAGGGGATGTGTTTAGGGAGTGAGTGGTTGTGGGTTCAACACATACCACTCTCTATTTAGCCTCTTTATCCTCTTTAATAGAAAGCAACGCATGTATCGGGCGTGAGCGCCATGTTTGGCACAATGGTCGGCGCATAAAGTGGAAGGAGCAAGGTTGGGGGTTCGACCCCCTACCTTATCATTTTACAATGGTTTCAACCAATTGCAAATGGAGAAGGTTGCCACGTGTCAAGATATATTTGGTTGATAGGATGCCATGTGTCGACATCTAATTGATCAACTTATGCCACGTCCAACTGTACAATCTACCAGAGTTCCACGTGTTAGTCTGTGATTTGCTAAAAAGGTGCCACGTGTCTAACAATGTTTCGTCCACGTCATCATTTTGACTAGTCAACCCTTTTGACTAAAACTTTGACTTGGTGTAACTTTGGCATACGGACTCCGTTTTTGACGAAATGAATGGCATCAGAATCATGGCGATGAGCTCTTCGACATAATTTTGTTTTTGACCATTTTTGACCAAGCATATCTCGGGCGTACAGTCTCCTTTTGATGTCACTCAAGTTGTGTTGGGACCATGTAGGCAAGCCCTATGCAATGGAGCTAGTTCTGTCTAATTCTGAGACTATGAATTTTTGAGGTCTTCTGGATCCTCCTAGATCATTCCTCCCAATTGAGAAGCTTTTGGACCTCCAAATTTATTTTTTTACATAAATTTAAGTGAGGGAATTGTCGCCTCACTTTCCCAGTATCATCTGTCCACCCTACTAGAAATTTGAACATCTGACCCATCATAAAAAAGATGAAAAATGAGATAGCATTGTTGATATAATCAACTGCATATTCATCAATATTCACTACCACATCCGTCATCCACATAGAACTAACTAGTATAATAACAAGCAACATTACTGAATAAAATGATGTGAAGGAAAAAGTATCAATGTGTTGGATTTCCTGAACAAGAACATTGTTAGAAAATGAATCGTTCAAACCCTCTTTTACCACCTTTGGCTGAAGGCTTAACTATGCTTGCAAAGGATCCTCACACTGTGTTGTATGTGACACCCTATCATCTTTATGCTTAGTATCAATAGTTGTTACAAACATGAGAGTTAAAGCATTTCTTGCATTTACAAACATCTTCATATGCCCCATGTTTACAACAGATCTATCATTCTTCATGTGATGAGATTTTACAATACATTCAATTCCATCCTTAAACAAATTATACTTATTATGCTCCCTATAGAAAATGGCCTTTCTGTCATACAAATAAGGACTTCCCATCCCACAAATGTCAAGCGGAATTACATCTAACTCTACCTCATCTACAAACTTGGATGTGATTTCAAATTAGAGTTTACATTGCCTTGACACATGTAACCGCGCATTGTCATGCACCCAACTCAATGGATACATGGTTTAGGATGAGGTATTGTTTTTAATCCCAATTGTTTAACAACTTGTTCAAAGATTAAGTTCACTTGCGATCCACTATCTATAAGTGTATCAATTTTACTCTGTTTTGCAATAGCCCTTAAATATGAAACAATTCATTCCTCTTGCTTTTAATAGGTACTTCACTACACTTTACAGAAGAAGCATGTGAACTAGTACTGACAATAGGAATGTTACCTTTTATACCCACAATTGTATTCTTGGTTTCATCATCAAAATCTGATTCGAGATCATGCACGATAGCTGTGGTCTTTTGCTTACCCTTTTGATCCTTGAACCATTTCGGTTTCTGATCAGGATGCAATTTCCAACACTTTGCATCTTCATGCCCTTTCTTATTGTAGTGTGAGCAATAAGGCTTATCCTCCTCTTTCTTTACAGTAGTTGTCCATTGTATTTTCTCCTTCCCTTTCTTGCTCCATTTGTGTTTATTGGAGTCAATTAAGAGACCATCATGGCTATTCCTCGAGCTTGTTTCCAGATGAATGGCTTGCACACTAACTTCATCAAGGTTAGTTGGATTAAACATAAGTATTGTATGCCTCAACTTTTCAGGTAATCCACCCATATACTTTAATAAAGTTTCTTGTTTATATAATGGAATTCCCAAAATTAAAGCTATTTTCCTAAACTCCTATGTATAATCCTGTACACTTTGTTATTTTTCTTGCTTTAATGATTGTCAATTCATTACTAATTTTTGCATATGACCTAATGGATAGAACTGTTTCTTTAATGCAACTATAAAATCAAACCAAGAAGAAATAATTTTACCATATTGGCTTAGATCTTCTTGAGTTATGCTCTCCCACCAGATTAAGGTTGTGCCTTCCAGGCGAAGAGTGGATAATTGGATTTTTTGAGAATCCTCAGTAAACTTCTAAATTCTACAATAAACTTCAATTTGTTTTAAATCCAATTATCAAGTTTTTTTGCATCTAGTTCTCCATTATAGGTTGGAAAATCAAATTTAACATCAAGCTTTAACAAAGGTGTATTAGCTTCAAACTGTACAGGTTGTTTCTTCTTTGAAGAAGTAGACAAAGAAGATGAAGAGGATGAAGAAGAAGATGGGGATGGAGGTTCAGGAGGGTCACGACCACCTCCTACTCCTTTACCTTTATCATCTTTTGAAGAGGATTAACCTTGATTCTTCTTTCTGTTCTTGAGTTCTTTTTTCCTCTAGCGCTCTTGTCTCTCTTGGAAAAGAACTTCCACCATAGCCTTCATTTTGAGAAATTCTTTATGGAAAGCTTTCTCATCAAGCTTTGTAGGACTTTTTTCAGTTGACATTTTTTATCGTGGAAAATACCTTCATTTTTCGATCTCAGGATTGAACTCTGAAAGTGCACCTTCTCTTTGCTTCAATTTCGACCTAGTTAACATTCACTTTTGAAATTTCTTGTTAAGAGGCTCTGATACCAAACTGATCTGTAATTAGAGGTTTACAAATTCAAATGTATTTAACCTAAATTACAATTATTCCCGATCCAATAAAATTGTGTGACTATGTTGTTTAACCATTGAAATTACAGACTAAGTTGACTTTTACATAAATTAAGGAAATTGACTAATTACTATAATGTTGTAATCAAAAATCAACATAAGGAATTAAAACTGAAATAATGAAAGACAATAGAGAGAAGAATGAAAAGATAGAAGAAAGAGAGGAACACGAGCTTGATAACGGAGTTCATCTAATCAGGAAGTTACGTCTTCGAGTTCGCTTCTCAAGGTAGACCGCTTTATGAATATTGCCAAGCAATGAAAATGCCTTGTTACAATATCCAAGCTCCACCTGCATAAGAATTTCTCACAGTCTCTCTCTCCTTTACATTTTTTTGTGTAATAATCAACACCTTGTAATCTCTCTCTCAAAGAATTCAAATTCTCCACCTTTCACAATAATTTCCCCAATAATATAATTATTCTCTCCAAGATATTTTTCTCAACATTCCTCACTTGGTTTTTCCACTCTAAACTCTCACCCCCCTTTATACATAAAATTGGCTCAATTTGGCCTATAACAATATGATTACAAAATCTCCCAATTACAACATAATTTTTTTACAAATCCCCCCAAAATTACATGTAAATCTTAAAAATCCTCCCTTTTACATATGAAAATCATTTAAAAATCCCCTAATTATCTTGTATATATATATATATATATATATTTTTTAATCCCTCTAAATTTTACATTTTTAGGCTTTAGAAGATGCTTCTTTAATCCCTTTTAAAATTAAAAGATTTACCTTTTTAAATTTAGAGGGTGAATATTTAAAATAAGGGAGGTAATCAATTTTTGATGTCCTTTAAAAAAAATAACCCCCGAAATCAACTCTAAACCACTCGGCAATCTATTGGTAGGGGATGTATTAAGGGAGTGAGTGGTTGCAGGTTCAACCCACACCACTCTCTATTTAGCCTCTTCTGTGATCCCACAATAGTGGTTTACAATTTTTGGCCAAACTGGACACTGAAATATTTTTTTCTACCTAAATCTTCACTTTCGAGCACCTATAGCGGCTAAACCATGAGGAATTTGAAGATGATGCAAACTAGAGTTTCATGACATTTTTTCTGTAGATTCTAAATATATTTTTTTCAATTTTTTTGGAATCATATTTCACTTCTTTTTCCATCTCCCTCGAAAACTAGTTTTTTTTTCAGAAAACAACATTTTAAAAAAGTGACGCCCATTGTATATTGCATAATTTATTTTCCATGATGGATAAAATTCTAATTCTTTTGAATTTATATTTGTAACTCTGATATCTAGTGCTTCCACTTGGTTAGATAGCACGTTTTATTGAATATTTTTCTTTAACTTCAAAGTCAAACCAATTAATTCGTATAGGCTGACCATATAATGCTGTGTGAACTTTTTGTATGGATCGAAATTCAAATTTTTTAGTCGGATCAAGGACTTCAATATATGGTGCACTCAATATTTTCAAAATTTTTGATAATATTCTATTTTTTCACATGTGCAGAATAGAGAGCTTCATTTTCGGTGAAAAACCTACATTCACAAGAAATAAAAAATAAATAAATATACTAAAATTAAATTTATTTAAAATTATACTTTTGGGAATCTTATAATAAGGAATACATACTTACAAAAAATAAATTTTAAATAAATTCATTTGATCCCCCAAAAGGTAAATCAAAAGTGGTTTTTAATCAACATTTTGATAGGTGTAAAGGAGACTCCGTTATAAGTATAGTTCAAAACTAGCGGGGTTATATCCAAGGGGGTTTGATCTAAGGTAGTTTGATCAAAGCCTCTTCAATTGGAATGCTTTAAATGTAAATTTTTAAGGCTTAAATCATTATATTTTTCTAAAAATATGTGATTTCAACAAAAATCAGAATCTCCCAGAAATTGTAAACTAGCTTTGTGCGATCACCAAATCCTCTTTAATAGGAAGCAATGCATATATAGGGTGTGAGCGCCATGTTTGGCAGAATGGTCGGTGCATTAAGTGGAAGAAACAAGGTTGGGGGTTCGACCCCCTACCTTATCATTTTACAATGGTTTCAACCGGTTGCAAATGGAGAAGGTTGCCACGTGTCAAGATATAACTGGTTGATAGGATGCCACGTGTCGACATCTAATTGATCAACTTCTGCCACATCCAATTGTACAATCTACCAGAGTGCCACATGTTATTTTGTGGTTTTCTAAAAGGTGCCATGTGTCTAACAATGTTCTGTCCATGTCATCATTTTGACTAGTGAACCCTTTTGACTAAAACTTGGACTTGGCATAGCTTTGGCATATAGACTCCATTTTCGACGAAACGAACGACATCAGAATCATGGCGATGAGCACTTTGACATAATGTTATTTTTGACCATTTTTTAGATGATCAAAAATTTCACCTTTGATTGGCCCCTATACCAAGTTTGACCCCAAGTTTGACCAAGCATATCTCGGGTGTACGATCTCCTTTTGACGCAATTCAAGTTGCGTGGGGACTGTGTAGGAGAGCCCTATGTGATGGAGTTGGTTATGTTTGATTCTAATATTGTGAATTTTTTAGGTCTTTTGGATCCTCTTAGATCAATTCGTCACATTTTTTTGCAAGGTCTTGGCGACACATGAGCAGATTTCAGAGACACCATCATACATTTTCATGCTTCTTTCTTTCAATTCCTATCTAGAATGGGAAGCATACCTGCATTTGTATTTGGTTTTGTTTCTCCCAAAATGGAGACAAGTTGTTTGTCGAGATTGGATCATGTTTTTTCTTCAGGCACTTACCATTGTTGCAGGTGATTACACATTGTGGGGGGACCGTATATAGTCTATCTCTTTCCCTTTTATGGGTGGGCCATTGATTGTATATACATGATGTATGTAGTCCTTGGGGATGTGTGATTGAGTCCTCCATCCATGCATCATTTTTGTTTTCTTTTCTCTCTTTTGGAGAGGGTTTTTTTCCCACATGGTTTTTCTCCTTTTCTTCGGTTGCGAGAGATTTATTTTTTGCATTGTAAATGGGTACACAACATGGTTGTGTAGCTGGGACCCATACTACATCTTCATTTTTTCATTTTCATTCTCCATAAGTTGCAATTAAGGGGGGGTGTTGGAGTAAATGGTTTTTACCATTTACCCGCTTAAGTTTACTTAGGCTATTGCATTTATTTTATTAGTTTTGCATTTAATCATTCACGGGTGGTTCCTTCTCGTATCAGGAATTTTTATACATGTCATAATTTCTTGGCTTTAAAAGCCTATACATTATGTAAAGTTATTCATCTCATCTCATTCCATTTTCTCTCTGGTGAAGTAGCATGGTGCTGCTCTCTATCTTGTGAAGGTTTTCTGCAATTGATATTTTCCTAGGTTATTCACTCTAACACATAAGATAGTAATTTCATGAGGTTATTTTGTAATTACACATATACTACCAAAATATTGTCAGATTCAAGGGTGTTTAGAGTGATGCATATGCACTTTGTTGTTGTAGACTAATATATTATTGGGCCTCTCTTTGAGTGTAGGTGTTTTTCAAAAGAGTTTCTCTATGTATATCCATTGTTATGTGTTTATTTATGATGAAGTTTTCTATTTTTCACATTGATGACTTAAGCTTCTATTGGCAAGGGATCGCCCAAAGACAAAACATCGATCTAAGAATATTATGGAAAACCATTGCAAAGAGGTTGTGGAGCTCCTAGCTAAAAATACACCCTTTGGAAAAGTAAAAGAATATAATGGAAACATCCATCAAATAGATATTTGGATAGGGAAAGATGTAATGTAACAGAAGTAGCAATATATATAGAGAAATAGTAGGATATACGTTATGAAAATAGAAGAAGTAATTATAAGAAGGATTAATTACACAGTATATGTACATGATGTATAAGCATTAATATATACATCTGGAGTTATGTCTTATGTGTGTTATGGTAAATATGGCAATATTTTTTGTACTTATATATCATTTTGTTAACTAGTTTATGCACAATCCAAATTAACTCCTGATCCCTCTAGTACTACCAAGTCTAGGGTATAAATATAACACATAGAAATTACTTGAGGATTAGAAATTTAGTCTATCTTTTCTTGCTAATATTGGTTATGTTTATGATGCCTTGGTTAGGCAATATAGAGGAGAGCAAGAATAAAAATATAATTTTCAATCTAGACAGGAGAACTAGAAGAAGATATATTTTTTATTATATACTGCAACACTATCTCCTTGGTATCAACTTTGTGAGATAGGGTTAGGCATAAAGGGGATGGAGAATGGAAAGGGTTGGATCTTCAAAAGGTATCCCTGAAGAGTTGTGACTTATAGAAAAATTTAGAAAATAACATCTGTGTCGTAAAATTGCACCTTGTGGCAATTTCACACTTATGCAAATTTAGGCCCGCCTTATTTATGGCAAAAACTTATAAGTTGGAATTTCATGATTTTGACTTCATAGGTGACAATGATGAAGCACTAGAAACCTGAGTGTTTGATTCTCATAAATTTTGGTTAGATTCACAATGTATAGACGTCTATGCAATGCACTAGTGTCCCCATAAATTTCAAGATTCAAAAGTGAATATTATGTATTGCTTATCCATGACACATTTTGTAGCAGCAAGGATGTGTGTGTAATGATTCCTCTCACCGATGCAACTTAAAAAAAATCCACTTTCACCCTCATTTTAAAGGGGAGGACTCTAAGAAATGAAAGGCTCTCTTTCTCTCACTCTCACGATGAAGCTCTACAAGAATTATCTCTCACACAACAGTCAAGACTCCTCTTTCTTACAAGATTTTCATGTTTATCAATCCAAGAGATGAGCCACATGATGTTGGTAATGCTCTCTTTTAATTTTATCTTGTATGATCTCGTCTACATAATCTTGTCTTTATTTATTTGATTATATTCGTGATAGGGTTCTCCTCCTTTGCAGGGTTTATTTCTATCACATGTCTTTTCTTTATGCATTTTATCTACCCCAATCATACCTGGCTATCCATGTAGGTGGAAAAATTGAAACATGGGTTTGATTGAGGCAAGCCCCTAAACATCCCCCAACATCTTTCCTATTATTTGTGTGCAAATGAATAGATTCGGTGAGTTGGGTATTTCGAATTATGGACTTTTATTGTTTGTTTAATCAAAGACCACATCACAACACATAGGCATTCATGTGATGCTCTAACATTCATGGATGAGAGCTAATCTTCTTGAAGGTATAATATGTGGTTTATGTACCTTTTTTTTATGTATATCATATAATTTAAAATAATGTCATTTACTCTTGTAATTAAGTGATTTCAGTATTCTCATCATCTAAAACCTAGTGTTAATTTGGTTAAAGTGTGTCTTGAATTATTCATTATTTATCTTGTCACCTGAGTAGTGTCTTTTGAGGTAATTGAGGGATATTTTCTCCTTAAGACCCCATTGTATTGAGGGTAGTGAATCTCCTCCTTTATATTTTGGTGAACTTGACGTGAATGAAATCATGTCGAATCTCTTTCTTCAAAATTTTAATTCTTTTGATAATGCATTTTTACAGTAGGAATTTGATATGTTGGATGACACCCTAAATGATTTCTTAGAGGCATCTCCTTCCATTCAAAAGTTTGATGAGAAAACTTCCCCATTAAACCTTCTTCTTCATAAGTTGAGAAGTCCATAAATGTAATTGTAGTCTATGTCACCCCTTAAAGGCCTAAGAGACTGGTCATTTATGTGACTCTGGCTAGCCATTCTCCTAAAATTATTCATTCTATTCATGGGGTTCCTATTGAAAGTGATATACCTGATATTTACACGAGATTCATGCAATCTAAGGATCCCTCTTATAGAGCAATATATCATACTTACAATACTAGAAGGAATCAATAGAATATTAATCAACCTACTTCTTTACTACCTCTCAACCAAGCCTTCCTCAAGCACCTAGACCTACAATTAAGCAATTAGGTGAGTATGGTCTTATCGAGCAGCTTCATGTTACTCTGATCAAGATCTCACTTTAGGATTTGCTTCAGACTGCTCTAGTTTACTATGGTATGCTACAAGGAGCCTTGCAAAAGATTATGTTACCTTCTTCCACTAGGATGATAGATTTTAATGCATTGTTAGATCATATGTGTGTAGATTCACCAAATATTATATTTCATCCACATGAAATCCCACCTTCAAAAGTATAAAAGAAAGTATATCCTTTGATGATAATAGTTTATATTAATAATATCAGCATTAGTCATGCTCTTGTTGATACCGATTCAACGCTCAACGTATGTAGCATTGATTTATATTGACTAAAATTAAAGTTGATTCAAATTTCCTTGATGCTTCTTCCTTATATATTCATGGGTTTAATAATGTTGGTTGAAAAGCCTTAGACATGATAATATTTCCTTTAATGTTGGGACTTGTTACCATGCCCACCTTGGTATATGTTATGCCAGGACCATTACCATATAATCTTCTCTTGGGGAGGCCATGGATTCATGCTTTGGGAGTGGTTTCTTATACTTTACATTGTTCTGTTAAGTTTTTTGCTAATAATAAGGTGATCATAATCAAGGTTGACCTTGATGTCATACACTTATGTGAAATGGTAGCTATTGGTCAAACTTTAGTTACACCTACTCTTAAATTTTTTATCTCTTAATTATCTTCCAATGTATTGACATCTACTCCAAAAGTACCTATTACAGAGGATCTACTCTGGAGAAAGATGTCCCTAAAGAATATCCTCTTGAAGAATTTTTTTTTGAATCTAAGTTCCTTCTATTTCTTCTCTTAAACCGAATGTGTGTCTAGATGATGATTGGGGATCCTTGAACTTCACTGAATCTTATATCAGTGAATACAAAGTAGATTTGATCCCCCTAGATATTCCAAAAATCTCATTTGTATCTACTAAGAAGGATGATTATGCTTATGTAAAGAAGGGTGATCCTTATAGTATGGATTACACTCTATACAATAATCCTCTTTCTTCTCAAGAATTGTAATCATGTTATCGACCAAGATTTAATATCTTCTCTAAAGTTGGTTACAGAGGTAAAGGTTGTGGGTGTAATGAACAAGGTATTAAAGTCCCCTTAGAGGCTGATCCATGTGACTCTAAGGTTGGACTTGTATACTGCCCCACAATGTCTAAGGAAAAGTTGTGGTTGAATGTCAACATGGTTTCTATCAAAATTTTTCCTCTTAAACTAATTCAACCTTAATACATCGAAAGAAAGGTAGAATCTAATGAAGTTCCTCTAGATGTTCCTCTTCAGATGAAACTCTTGAAGAATTCTTGGGAATCTATTCTAACCTACCTTCTTATCATCATACATGACAATTCCTATATTGCTTTGAAATAACTGAAATATGGAGGGAGAGGGTTTTTATCCTTGAAGAGATAGGGCTCCTCTTGTTTCACTCAAGAAAACCCTAGAGATCTCAATCCAAGGATGTAAAGGGGAAAGAGATATATAATAGAGATGTCCTAGGGTTTTATTAGAAACTAAAGAGGGTTTCACCACCAAGCTAGGGCTTGGAAAGACTAATGAAATGCAAGACCTAATGTTTAAACCTAATGTAATGCAAGACTTCACTAAATGACCTAGAAATGCATGTAAATCAGAATGGAAGATTGAGAACTTAGAAGTGTGCATCTGGCAACCTAAATATGCCTAGAATGAGCTTTGAAACACTTAAAATGTTGGAATTAGGGCATACTAGGACTCATACGCCAGTCTGGGTGTATCAGTCCCAAACTACCTGGTTTCTAGTCTGGAACAGGTTTCTGACAGTGTAGATTCAGGATCTACAAAAATCTAGAAAATTTCTTGTAGTGGTCCGACTCATATGCCACTTCTAGCATATCAATCTCGTTCTACTTTTTTGGAAATTCAAAATCATGATCTACTCTCCAATCTCTTCCTTTCCTTCCCAATCTAATTTCCTGATCTAAACCTATAAAAAAACCTGCAAAACAAAATATAGTGTTGATTTACTTATGAGGGGTTTTCCTTGGTCAAATCCCTAGTTTAGTAATTAAACCTTGATAGAAACAATGGATCTTGAATGCAAATGTGAACATAAACCCTCACCTTAAGTGTGTCTAAGATTAGGAAATCTAAAATGCAATGCAACCCTATTCTATTATGCTAGAATGAGATGCAAGAATGAAGCATAGACATGATTGACCCCCTTTGAGAGATCCCTAATCACCCAAATGAGCCCTAATAATGTATGTACCTTCCTTAACCTAAATGGAGAATGATAATGGAGGATGGGATCATTTAGGAAACAAGTCATTATGCTTGGCTTGATGGCTAGTTGCATCTCCCCAACCTAGAATCCATCATGATTCACCATAGGCAACCATAATCAACCATTGATAATGCTAGATATTGAATGAAAGTGATATTGAAGACCTAAAAAAACACAATAATGCTGCTCCAAGGCTTCAACTTTGTTGATTGCTTATTCTTGAATGCTCTTGTGAAGAATTTTTAAATGCTCTTGAATGCTTGGATCTTGAAATTGCTCTTCTAGATTCTTGCTTAGATCAAAAATGACTTTAGAAGCTTGTTTATATAGGAATTACACCTAATTTACTATTATTTAGATCTCAAAAGCTGACATTAGCCAAAAATTTGAATTAAAAACTTGAATTTTTTGCTTAAACCCTAAAAAGGGGCCAAATAGGACTCATACACTACTTCTAGAATATGGGTCCCACCTAGGGGGACTCATATGCCCAAGGTGGCATATGTGTCCAACCTAGGGGGACTCATACGCTGAAGGTGGTGTATGAGTCCCACCCTAGATTTTCGGGATGGGATGTTAGAAATTTTAATGCTTTTGAAGATTTTGTCGGGTTTTTAGTTGAAATAAGCCTCAAGATCTGAAATAAAGGGTCTTAAGGTCCTATTAATGATGATTTAAAAGGGTATTTAATGTAAGGGTACCAAAATAGGTCCAAATTAGGTAAGAAATTTCACTATCTCCAAGAAGGGAGTACAATTTCCATTGCCACATTTAGCCCCCACTTTATCGCCCATATGACTCTACGTGCATATGCAAGTTGAAGGACTCTAAACAGTACACTTTATTTCATAAAAGGATACTCATATGGATTCATTCATAATATGGTAGAATGAATCCCCCATTGTAGTTATCCGCAAGACCAAAATGTTAGGAACCGCATCCTACTTGACATGAATTTGTTAGTTGTTCAAAAATCCTCTTATCTAACTTCTCATAGAAATCAAATTCGAGGGTAGATGTATGCCCTCCCTTGATTCCGCTTGCTTTACGGAGGTGGAATCAAGGTAGCAATCTAGCCACATCGAATTGGATAAGGCATGTCATAGGGTATTTCCAAGTACCATAAGACATAATAATAGACATTTGATGAGAACGGGAGTGGAATCATGATTCCAATACAACAAACAATGTAAAAAAAAAAGCTCTCTAGTCTTCGGTATGTTAATTTGAATGAAAGGCACTTTTAACCCTAATATAGTTAAAACCTAATTTTAACATATATAAGAGCAAAAAGTGAAGTAACTTGAACTAATTTTATCTTTTACCTTCTTGCAGCTTGACTTTTTTGAGGAGTGAGTGAGAATGTCGAGCCGATGAGAGCACGTGCCTCTAAGACTCGAGGTCCTGTGGGAGGAGGTAGCCCGAGGTGAGTTGTAGCATCAGGTGAGTTGATTTTTCTACGTCTTAGCTTTGTCCTTACACATTCATTTTATGTTTTTATGCATTTCTAAGTTGATTTAGGACCCTAGAAGAAAAGTTCACAAAGTGTCCCTTTTTTTCACAAAGTGTCCCTTTTTTTCACAAAGTGTCCCCTTTTGTCACGAAGTGTCCCACTTTTTTCGTAAAGTGTCCCACTTTTTTGCAAAGTGTCTTGTTTCTTCGCAAAGTGTCCCAAAATGGAAATAAAGTGTCTAGGACCCTTAGAAAAGTACACTAGAACAACTTTAATACACTTTTTGACTGTTGATGTATAGATTTGATGTTTTAGAATTCTTATAGGATTTTTTCTTTTTTTGTTAGACTCCACCCTAGTCTCAACAACGTCTCGACAGTATAAAAGCCTTAATTAATGTATATTTTTTAGGATAATCCCAACATAAACCAACATCCAATCATAAAATTCATGTCTTTTTAAGTTGTGGCCCATATTTAGTGATCTAGGGCTCATATGCCACCTTGGGTGTATGAGTCCCACCTAGGTTTCTGGGCCCCAATCCTAATTTCACATGAATCTAATTTTTTTAAAAAAATGTGTCCCATAGTTAAGCCTAATGGGACTCATACGCCACTTCTATCCTATGAGTCCCGTGTGGCGCAAAATTAAATTTAATTCAAATTCTTGGCAGGATTTTATCCTCCTAGATCTAATGTCGGCTTGCAATGTTGTAATTTTGGGAAATTTGGCCTAAACAAGTATAAATACAAGGTTATTTCACTCATTTTAACCTAGAAAGTTTACAATTGATCTAGCACCTTGATTATTCATGCATCATAGCAAATTGGAGTTTAAAAGAGCATTCAAGTGGTTACAAGAGCATTCAAGAGTATTCAAGAGTTGATTATCAAGTGTTTTGGAGCATTATTCAAGTATCAAGCATCATGTCAAAGTCATCATGCATCATGTTTGTTTTTGAGCTAACATTTATGATGTAGGGTTTTATGATTCAAGCTAGCATTCAATTCAAGATCTATCGCATTCAAGCAAGAGTCAAGATCTACATCCATTGGAGCCACTTCATACATGTTTGCAACACTTATTGCTAGGGTTTGGTGAGTTGCAACATTAAATTTTGTTCATCCATCATTCCTTCATTTCATTACAAGGTTTGATTACCAAAATGGGGTTTGACCAAGGAAAACCCCTTTCTACTAACAAAACAACATTTTCCCCTCTCTTTAGTGTGTGATTTATAGATCTAGGTTGAAGACATATTGAAGAGAAGTTTGGACAAAGTTGTCAAGTGTTCAAAGTTATCAAAGTTATCAAATTTATCACCTTGTATTGAAGATCATTGAAAGACATCTACACATTGAAAATCAGAGTTTCAGACCCAAAAATCAAGTGGAAAGGGCAGAGAAAATATTGAAGAGAAAAATTAGATTTTAAGTTTCCAAAAAATCCAAACTCGACTGATACACCACTTCTAGCGTATGAGTCCCAGTATAGTCAGATTTGAAGATTTCAGGAGTTCTAGACATATCTCTACCAGATTTATGTTCCTGCCCAAAAACCCTAATCTGGGACTAAATTGCCTAGACTAGTGTATGAGTCCCAATAGAAGTTAATTTTAGTGTTTCTAGCATTTCAAGTCATCATTCAATCCCATTCAGGTTTCCAAGTGCACATTTTTTGTTTCTCAGCTTTCTATTCAGTTTTGCATACATTTTTAGGTCATTTAGTGAAGTCTTGCATTACATTAGCTTTTAGCATTGCGTCTTGCATTTCATGAGTCTTTCCAAGCCCTAGCTTGGTGGTGAACCCCTCTTTAGTTTCTAATCAGACCTTAGAACATCCCTATTACAAATCTCTTTCCCATTTACATCCTTGGATTGAGATCTCTAGGGTTTCCTTGAGTGAAACTTGAGTGAAATAGGAGGATCCCTATCTCTTCAAGGATAGAAACCCTCTCCCTCCATATTTACATTGTTTCAACATCCAACAAGGGCTAAAGCAATGTTGTAGTTCAAAATTTTTGGAGAAAAATATACCACTACTCACAATACATAGCTCAGATGCTTGGAGAACCAAAAAAAAAGATATCTTTCTAATGGAAAAAGGGAGACAAAACCTGTAGCTCCACATACATTTGCAAGAGGACATACCATAGTCATATTCTAGCTCTATTAATTTCCTACTTTTTTGAGATAGACATTCATACATGCTATACCCGCTATGAGTGCTTTTTAAAAACTCTTAAAAATGGTTCACCAAAACTAAATAGATTGAAATTGTCTTCCACATTTGAAACCATCAATTATTTATTTTTCACCAACTAAACTGGCTTTATTTGTTCAATGATCCATTATAATAAGTAAAAATATGTTTATTAAATACCTAAAAGTGAATTTGTTATAGGTTATCAAATATATACTTTCTTATATAGTGAAATGTTTAGATCTAAAGAGAATATTTTCTTCCAGCATTATATTTTTATTTTCTTTTTATACATATATCCTTGTGGAAGAAAACCTCAATTACAAGTGTTTTATTTCCCTCTCATTAGGGGACATTCATATCTTAGTATCCTAAACTACACACCTGCACATCAATATCATGTTTTATAATGCATGAAAACTAAGATTATCATGGCGAGTTATCATAATAAGTACACATTTGTATCCTTGAATTAAAAGTGGAGCATTACTAACAAAAATATTTTTTAAGGGAATATGTCCATAAAAACCTTAACAATACTCAAAACTAAACTTAAATAATTAACATTCAAGTATTTCCATATTAGTCTTACAAAGAAAATATCACAATTAACATAGAACTTTCAACAACATTTAGAAAAAAATAAAATAAAAAATAAGATTAGGATCAACCACAAAAAAAAAGTGACATAGATATACCCTCAAAAGGTAAAAGAAAATAGCATTGAATGCACACCCAATGTATTACTCAATAAGAATCAATGGTCACAATACATTCTTAAGTCCAATGCTCTATCAAGAGAAAATAGAAATTAAAACTCTTCATTCTGCAAGGAGAGTTGAACACATAACCTTCCAAAAAACATATAATACTTTTATTTGAATCCCTCCATATATAGACTTAAAGAAGCTCAAAAAACTACCAAAAGGGAAACCCATGAGAAAAAAAGGTCCCAAAATCCCATGGAAAGAATTCTCACATACCGCTTTAAATGAGTGACCTCCAAAATTAGAATATAACTTCTTCATGAACATATTTGACTTCCACCACTCAAGTTGGCATGTAACTCCTTAGCACTCTCCCCTTGAAACACACACTCACTAATTAATAGAATATGCTCTTACAAGTTCATTATGTATTCCCTTCATTAATTTCTCATTACAACAATATTTCCAAGCTTTCATAGAATAATAAAGTAATTACATGTACCCATGCTCACATAAGTGTGACATTTTCCCACTCAAAAATTCCTAAAGATACATAAATTATATACCTATCTATAAATAATAAAGTCGTAAGACTTTAAGAGATACATGGTAAATAACATGTCGAATCATATAACGTTTTCTTTTAAATTTTAATTGGATAGAGATCACATAAATTTATAAGATTATTTTTCCAAGAATATAAAAAAACAAACAAATATAGTATTATGGAATAACCATCTTACTTACACAATATTACTATTGGTTCAATAAATATGACAAGAAATATTTCTTGATTCATATGAAGGCTCTAACAAGATCTCTAAAGATTTAGCGAGAAAATATGCAAAGAATTCATTTTTGAAAATGTATTAATTTACAAATATGCAAGTTCACATTCAAAAAGTAAATATTAGTATTGTTAGGAAAAAAAAAAAATTGATTGATTGAAAAGTAATATGAATAAATAACAATTATAACTTACCCATCATAATGGTTACTTGCTAGGGAAAGGAATAATAAGTAAATTCACATTTACAATTTAATTTAAATTTAATATATAAATTACATACATAAACTCAACTTGCTCCAAAGAGGTTTGCATTCAAAGAATAAATATTAGTATTGTTAGAAAAAAATTGATTGATTACAAAGTACAATGAATACTAACAATTATCACTTATTCATCATAATAGTTAGTTGCTAGGACAAGGACTAATACAACTTGCTCTAAATAATTTAGAAAATTTTGCATTCAAATAATAAATATTAATATATTGTTAGAAAAAAATATTTTGATTGATTATAAAGTACAATGAATAGTAACAACTATCACTTATCTATCATAATAGTTGCTTACTACGGTAAGGACTAATAAGGAAATTTACATGTTTCATAATTTAATTTAAATATAATTTATAAGTTGCATACATAGACAACCCACACAAGTATGAACTTGGAACAACATAAATACGTTACCACTTAAGCAATTATGACATAACCTAGAATCCTAAGAACTTGGAAACACATAAATAAATTATCACTTAAGTAAATATGACATAAAATACAACAAAGCCAACATCATAAATGTCCCTAAGTCATAGTCTCATAGTAAACTCTCTTTACATATAGTCATAGCCTCATCACCACACAAGGTGGAGCAAGATAACCTTCCAAAAAATGCATAATACTCTTATTTGAATCCCTCAATATATATTCATAATCAACTCTTTTTATGTTTCATGTTGGCTTTTCCATGTATATTGTATTCTCAATGCGCATATTAGACCTCATTGAAAATAAAATTTTAAGCATAAATAAAATAAATCCAAGTACACTAGTACACACAAGACACATCACATCTCTATTGATCTCATGTAGAATTTATCTCAATGAAACACATCATATAAATTACACCCTTTAATGGATTCTCAAATCAATGTGATAATCAAGGCATACAAAAAAATACAATAATCATGCATCTCAATACCATGTTCACTAAATAAATTCAATAATCATTCATTTAAATACCATGTTCACCAAACAAATTCATAGTGAATGATATAATGATAACATAAGTATAAGTCATGAATAGATCAAATACTCATTTAAGACATCACATGATACATAATCATGAGTCGATTGATTAAATCTAGATTACTCAAGTAGATTGACACTATAGTAGGAAATAACAATTATCAATGCATGATGTAATATCATGTAGATATTTATCTACATCTCAAACATTGTAAAGAAAAACATTGATCATATAATCATGTTCAACTATCATCTAAGCATAAAAAATTGTATAATCATACACGTAAAAGTGTCACAAAAGAAGGTATAATGGGTATAACAAGGGTCTTAAAATAAATGGGCTTTACAAATTGAAACTTTTTTATCATTATGAACGTTTAACATATGTGTTTACATTAAATGTTTTCACTATCATTATTGGAAGTTTTTATAGAACATAAGGCATATTTTTCAAGTTCCAACAACATCTTATATGTAGCTGAATATTTTACGCATGCATGGTCTCTTTCGCATTCACCTTGGATTGAGAATCTTTCTTTATTAGGAATTTCTACCACAACGTTGAATAGAAATCTACACAAACAACCATCAATGAATATTAGTTAAAAGAATACCATCAAAATCAATGTGAAAATAGAATCTAGAAAATACCTTGCATTAAGAGGCATGTCAATTTTCTCTATCAATACAAATTGAGGTCCCCTACAATCTATTTTCTGACACAATTCATATAAATTGCATCTATAGTCACCTTGTTGCGAACTAAGAAAAATTCTTAATGCAAAACAAATCCACAATAAAATGAGTACTAGATGATATTAATCTAGAAAATAGAACATATTATTGGAAATGTGATCTGGTTACACTTTATGAATGCTACCTACCTAGTAGGGAACACACTTTCTTTGCCCTCTTCTTTGGATGATTACTTTCTACATTCTCATGTCTAAGCACTTATGTCATACATATACCTTCCTTTCGCTCTTCCAATTCATGCTTTCCAGCTAGAAGCTCATTATCCTTTTTGTTAGTGGATTTCATATGTGGAAGTGGATCAAGGTCTTTAATTTGCATTGATTTGCTGCTACAAGATAAATTCTTCTCCTAATGTGTTTCTCCTCTGTGACACTGATCTTGTGAAACAACCATAGCCACTTCTCCTGAATCTATTTATTGACTGCTACCAATTATCTACATCCAAAAATCAAAATATTATTTCCATTAGTTGCATTCAATTTTTATTTGGGAAAAATTACAGCTAGCATAACTAAATTCAATATTATATGAAAGACAAACCATTTTTTGTTGAGCAATGAGGTTGGACGCATGTTGAGCTTCATTCCCAGTCATGTCCTTTGAACTTTGGGCATAGGTATGACAGTCATGATATATTACCTAAGTTACCTTATTTACAGAACAATTATTTCAGGATCAAAAATTCCCAACTATTAGTATTGTCTATATGACGCTATTGATTAGTAATTTAACCAAATTTAAATTCAAGAATTAAACTAATTAATCTTTCAGTTATGATAGTCTTTGTAAGATTGTATGCATTAAACACTTCTTGATCAAGTTGCTTAGGTAATTTAGTGTATGGTCCCTCTTTGCTAGACCCATCCTAAGAAATAGCTTGACATCAATGTTTGAAATTACCTTTAACAGTGGCAACATATTTTTGGCAGCTTTAGTTTGTGTTGACCTCTTATTCATGTTTTTCCATTCTCCATATCCTATGGATTCCTTAAGTTGTACATTTGTATAGTGGCCACATAAACATTCCCTAGCTTAGTGATGTGACACTTGCATTCATAATGGTGTTGATAGCAGAGCTCATACAACTCTTGTAGTGGATGCAATTTCATGTTTTCAGGTGTAACCAAGGGAGACAAAATAGGTTTTATTTTATCCGAGACAACATTTAGGTTAAACTGAGTATCTACTAATATTGCACCCGAAATGCTTTTTATTAAATCTCCTAGTACCTGTGTTCAAGAAAAATAGTAAAATGACATAAGTTGTAATTGAAGAGAACACTTATATTAACATACAAATAAAGTACAATGTTAATCACATCAATGATCCACTTACTAACAAAATAAATTAATACATGTTCCGTGAATACCTACTGGAAATCTTTTATTGTATAATTATCTATGTATTTTTAATGTTTAATTAATAAAAATTCTAGATGGATTTCCAATCCAAATAAATATTAAATACATAGAATAAGGCTCCTCAAGCATGTATTTGAGCATGTTAAAAGATCACTTTTCTATCTAAGAAAAAAATACAAGTGGGTTGATTGCTTATATAAAGTAGGTATGCACTAAACTAAAATTCAAGGAAAAATTCTTACATGTAAAATTAAATAACTTACCTTAGGAGCATGCATTCCTCCTCCAAATGACATAAACTGGAAATCACCACCTTTTCGTTGTTCAAAGTCCTCAACAAACTTTTCCATTTGATTTCCTAATTCATCTGAATGATGATGAAGATAGTTTGGAATATTATGTTTCACTTTTACTTGAGCAAAGTTCTCATTGTTAACAGATATTTGTCGTAAATCTGTGTCCCTGGGACAAATCTTCGTATGTTGAATGATAATGCTGAGTAATAAGAAAATTGAGCATAGAGTCGCCTAGGAATTCAAACTGCTATCAAATATCAACATAATATTAAAATTTAATCCTATATTCGAGAGGAATTTCATCTTGCAAGTACTATCAAAGTACTATTTGGATTTTGCAATGTAAGTTGAAATAAAAATTACCTGGTCTAAACATCCTCCATGTTCATTAATTGAAGCATGTGTGATTGCTTCCACTAAGAGGGATAGGTTCTTAAACTGGTAATTTAGAAGCGATTGCAATTTGTCCAAACTTGTTTTCAAATTAGTACGATAAGAAATAGTGCGATTGAATGCATTCTTTATTGACTTGTCTTCAATGTCAACCTCCATGTTCATCCACTTCATGAACTCATAGGCTACAATTGTGCCACCTCCAATTGAATGTGCTCCAATTAAAGCCTCCACAACATCTTATATTGTTTTCGAGTAAATCCATCGATGTCTCTTGTCACAAACCTTCCCCATTTGGAGATTGTTAGGATCTCTTGGGTTGTAAGAGCAGGGAACAATATGTTTACAAAATAGCCCAGGAGCGACCCATTTGTGCACATCAAATAGTTCATCTATGATGTATCCCTTTTCACAAAGAAAATTAAAAATCAACATCTTAATACAATATTTTCAAATGAATAATTAAATAAATGATAAAGAAAAAATATCAGATTAAACCTAAAATAGGCAAAAACTCAACTTATACATAGAAAATATCAAAATCAAAATTTTCCAAATAAGCAAGCAATGGTTTTCTATCAGAAAAAATATCAACTATTATTGAATCAATTGGCTTAAGTAAAAAGCCAAGATGAAAAACAAAAGAAAATTATGTAAAGAATTAAACATGTCATTTCCCTCCAAGAAGGCCGATATCAGTATATTCTCCTCATATTAAGGTCCATGTTATGCTTGCTACTAAGTTTTAAGCCTTGAGAGAGTTCAAACAAAAGAGCATAACAGTTATGAATTTTGCAACACTGCTTATCCCTATTTGCAACAGTCTGATACTATTACTGGTTATTCTTGTTTTACATAATTCGAATGCTATTATGTATTATATTTCAACATTGATTATTCCTGTGGATGTTGTAAACTATAGGTTTCTTGATATCTGCTTAGACTATAATAATGAAGCCTCAAAGACAATAAGAAATAGAGACACACATGCAAATGAATAATAGTAAAGAGTAAAAGAAACAAAAAACATTAGCTCATTTTAGCATTAAGATTTATGACCTAAAATATATTTACCAAGATTTATTTAGTCACTAGCTTAATAAATATATCAATTTAATACCTATAAATTACGATCCAATGCCAAACGATGAGGAGTTGTGTTACAAACTACCTCAGCTCTACGTGTTGATAACTGTCTTTCATCCTCATTTTCATATTTCATAAAAAGATGTTGACTAATGGCATATTTCAAGAATGAGTCGCCCAATAACTCCAAGCACTCATATGAAAAACTCTCTAAGCATTTATGTGAAGTGAGTGCTTCCATTATCTATCAGCAAAATAACGTCAGTAAAAGATTAACAATATTACTTATGACAGCAAAAGAAAAAAGTGGAGCAAGTAATCTTAAATAAATAAATAAAAGCAAACATAAGCTCAAATTGAAGTCATTAAGAATAAAAGTAAACATAGACACATAAATATTTAAGTAGATAAAGAAAGAAAGAAATTGTTCATTTTAAAATTTACTCAATTCTTATTTTATTTTTGACATCATATATTTTATTTTTAATGTAAAAAATATTTAATTTTTCAATAACTTTTCAAATTAAATAAACAATTTACTTTAATTTTTATTTTAAAAGTAATTTTATTTTTCTATAGTAATAAAATAAATAATACAATAGATATAAATAATTAAAAAACAATTTGAACATTTCATTTTAATTTATTTTAAAACAATATT
>VDFB02060327.1:0-24213 GCA_007258455.2 Sequoia sempervirens | reverse complement strand
GCTTGGCATTGGTCATTTTCCTTAGTCAACATCTTCATTGTCACCTTGACATTTGACATTTTATCACCTTGCATTGGTCATTTTCCTTAGGCAAACGCCATTATCACCTTGCATTGACATACTCCAAAAATTAGTGTCATAACTTGTCATCTTAGTCTTCATTGTCATGTGGCATTAGTCATTTTCTTTAGACAACATTGTCATATTGCATCCCTTATTATCCAAAAAATCCAAAAACATAGTCTTGCATTGTCATCCTTTATCAAAAAAATACAAAAACATAGGCTAGTGTCATCCTTGCATTTACTTATCATTCTCATCATCCTCATTTGAGCAAATCCCTTTTACGGTTGAGACTAGGCTTCAAAGACAACAACAACAAATGGCAAACTCTGGACAAGATTCTAATCCCAACATCGACAATAACACTTATGACACAAACCAACATTGGACCTTTTCCGACCCATTTCACAACATGAACATGCAACCTCCCATGAACATGCCATCTTCATCAAAAAACATTTTTGAACCATTCATACAAAGAGACCAAAATGGACGAGTATATTTCAAAGACATAGAAGCTGCCAAGCAAAATCCTGACATAGTCTCCTTTGTAAAAAAATATCTCTTACGTGACCCTCAAAGGCATCTAGCCATGCTTTTGGACGAAAGGGCTAAGTTACCACAAGGCTTTGACATAAATACCTTGCCACCATCCATCTACCCTCACCATCAACAGTCACTTGACATGAATCCTACCAATAATTCACAACAAACATCCACTTATCACCCTTATCCTAATGTTGACAAGGGAAGTCAATTGTCCACTAGTCCATTCCATACCTCCACGCCATATTCTGACCCTTCACCTATCAATTCCGTCCAAGTCCACATGCCTTACCAACCATCTACCAACACATGTCACGTCCCCACATCATACCATATCAATTCGGCCCAAGTCTCCACGTCCCATTTTAGTCAACCTTACTCCAATCCAGTCCAAGTCCCTATATCATTACTAACTAATATAGTCGAAGTCCCCATGTCACATCATATGCCATCACATCCTACTCCAGTCCAAGACACCATGTCATATCCGGTCCAAGTCTCCACGTCATACCCTAGTCCTTCACATACTAGTCCAATGCAAGTACCCATGTCATATCCTAGTCCTTCATATACTAGTCCAGTCCAAGTTCCCACATCCTATTCTAGTCCTTTGGTCATTAATCCTTTTCAAGTCACCCCCTCACAAGCCACATCTAGTCATGAAAATTCTATCATAGTCCAAAGTCAAATCCCATTTAATAAACTTGAGGATACATGTCAAAATGAAAGCCCAAAGCATGACCTTATAATGTCACCCTCATGTCAAGAACAAGGTAGTTCATCCAAGGACCCTATCTTTCAGTCCATCCATGAAGTCCTTCAAGACAATCATGACATCCATAACACACCTCTCCTTGACAACGACTCTATTTCTGACTATATAATCCATGACAACCCCATCTTCGAGCAAGACCCTACCATTGACCAAGAAGTCCAAAATGATCCACTCATTGACCTTTATGCAATTCATGATCAAACACTTGCCGACCCTATACAAGCCTCGACTATTGACACTTCCTATGATGAGACACTTGCCTTCATGGGACACATAGATGATATTCCTCCAGAACAAGAATCTTCCACTAAGGACATGCTTGCATATGATCAAGTTATAGCTAAAATCATTGGACTCTATGACACTAAAAATAATGATGGCTTTGACATTGCCTTGAAAGCACCAACAGAGTCATTTGAACTTGACATGTCGCATGATCAGACAAAAGATATCAGTCAAGAATATGGCCAACAAGACAATGAAGCTAAGACTCTTTATCAATTAGGGGCATCTATCTTTGTTAGAGCAGGATTTCTTGCAAATGAAAATATTACAAGTGACAGTGTCCATAGACATCATGATGGGTTAGCATCTTGCTTTCAAAAACAACAAATACCCCATCGCGAAATAGAACTCGCCAAAGCATGCAATATCAAGGCAAAGGACTAGGTGCATACATGAGCAAAGGCATTCTTGGAACCATAGCTTCGAAAATTACGTATCAAGGTCTTGCTATTCCTCGACAACAAATCAACGAAGGTCAATGGTACTCGATATTAGGGCAACTTTGTCGAAAACAAATGTTAAATGGAGTCCATGAGAAATCCTAATAAGGCAGATTACCGCCAACACTTCCAATTCCACAATTCATGAACCGCCATTCTATCATGAATCAACCTCCCCTTTGGGACCAACAAAAACAAAAGTCTTACAAGTCAAAAGATCAAAATCAAATGTCAAAGGCCATTGAATCAAACAAAAGGACAAGTGGACAAATGAAATTAAAATGGATCCCAAAGAAAGACGGATCGAACAAAGACACCCAGTCAAATGCAAAAGTCAATCACAATGTGGAGTGACAAGGCAAGAGGACTCCCACATATAACACATGTCCACCTCCTTCAAAATGGTCATCAAGCAAGGCATCTAAAAGTGTTGGTTCCAAACACCATCCCTCCAAAATCCGTCATCCAACATCCCAAGTTTGGAAAATAAAAAGTCATTCATCTAAATGTCCAAACAACCTTTCCATGTCTACCATCATTCATCATAATCCTACATGTCGCCTAAAGTCCAAAAATCCTACGTCACAAATCCATCATGTCATGGCAGCAACTCTTTACCACAAGGACTCTCATGGCACTCTATTGCGATGTGCGTATTTTGATAAGGCCAACTCTAGTATCAGAAAGGATCACAATGACATCAATCAATTGTATACAAGTGCTATGATCCTGACAAGACAACTCCTTCAGCAAGGTCATTATTGGCATATCATGGCACCACTTACATCAAAGACTGCTGATTCTGTAATAAAGTAGTGGTTATCTAAAGCATCCAAAGTATCCATACAAAATCAAATACAAAAAATTAAAAATTAAAAATCACACCCTCGATGAAAACTTGGCAATAGGCATCTGGTGACACCAAAAAATCAAAAAATCAAAAAGTCAAAAATAGTAAAGAGAAAATTTCATCCAACTAAGTAGAAAACTGGGCAAACAGCGCTCTTTGGATAAGTACTCATGATGAAAAACTCGCAACAAAGGCCATGTGTAAAATAAATCGTCTATGTGGACTATTACACTTGGGGGCAAGTCGTCTCATTTCCCATGCCTTCCTCATGACATTGACATCCATCTAAGCCCTATCATTTCTGTCTATTTTCCCACCTACCTTGGTCTTGACATAAAAATGGCACACATAAATCATGCTTTGGGAAAACTCTTGACATGTCTATCCTTTAGTCATACACGATTCACGAAACATCATGCCATTGATTGTCATAGTCTTATTGTCTGTGTACGACCTAGTCCTTGAAAATCATATGACAATTCCTTTAGTCTCATGTCTCTCGTCTTTTACCAAGGCCACCCCCTATCCTTTCATGTCTGTCACCTATCTTGGCTTTCCCTTGTCAAATGGTCTAAGGATAATCATCATCCCATCTAGTCCTAACCAAGTCATTCCAAATGCAACAAGTCTAATCCATACAAGCACATTATCCAAAACATTACTTGACTTCATTCCTGGCCCAGCTGTAGACCTCGATACTTTCGTCACATTATCGTCATTGTCCTCACGTTGTTTTGGGATGCGTCCTTCCCACGTCAACAACGTTGTCATCACCTGTCAATTGGTATTCAGCTTGAATAGGGGCACAATCATGTTTGTCCTTGGATTCTCATGTGTAGGCATCAGTCATATGCATTTGTCACGATCCTCTTAAATGTCAAAAAGCCAAAAAAAATCATAAAATTTCAAAATCCAAAAAAATCATAAAACGGAAAAAAGACCAAAAACATCACAAAATGTCAAAAAGCCAAAAAAATCATAAAAGGTCCAGAGAAAAACACAAAAACATTCAAATCAATGTCAAAATCCTAAAAATGGAGTCAAAGTCAGTCATGTCAGTTAGTCCATGTCATTGTCGAACTACGTTGTCTCTGCGCATTTTCTACGTAGGCAAGGCCATCAGTCGATGAGTCCCCGAGACATTAGGTCAGTCCTTTTAGGTTGGTCAAAATAAAATCATGGCATTTGTCACAATCGTCACATACCAAATAATCTGGGAGAAGTCAAACTCGTGATACAAGACAATCATTTGAAACGTCAATGTCAAAATTGGTCAAAATTAGACAACACAGTCCAATCAATCATACAGTCAACATTAGTCAACTTGCCAAAACACATTAGTCAAAACAATGTCAATCTCGTCACTCTTTGGTCCTCTTCAAGATGTGTCCGAGTTAGACTCGGCTAAAATGTCCTTTTCCTTTTTCGTGATGTGTCCTTCCCCGACAATAGGCCTCAAACCAGCCACACTGGGCTAAATTGGGTAAAACTCTTAAACTGCCAAACTCAGTTTCAACTAAACAAGAATTCAATCTTTGGCAAACAAAACATTGGCAAACAAAATAAAATGTACTGCTAATCTTTTCCGGGTCTATCTGTCTTATCTTTTGACTATCTTGCTATTTTGTCTTATATTTTTATCAGTTTTGTCTTTTAATATGTTACTAGCTACCAAGGATGTCCTGTATGAAGGATTTAGAGGTTAAGGACGCCTCCTGCCTTTTTGATCATTGCCTCAGGGATTTGTCTTGACAAAAAGACTAGGGCAACTTCGCCCTTAGTATGAGTTAGGACATTCCTTGTCTATGATTGTCTATTTTTCAAGTGGATGACCTTGCACACCTTGGTCTATGTCATATCATGGTGTTTGTTATCCATTTGTGTCATTTTTACCGCCCAATGATGATTAAGAGCAATAAATATTAGTCCTATGGCAATGGTTTGAAGGATTTGGTCTAGGAACTAACATGCATCTCCTTTAGTCTTGTCATCTTCTCTCACTCGTCTCATGTAGGCATTGCATCCATCTCATCATCCATATCATTTTCATTAACATTTCTTTGTCTCTTCATATTCTAGTCTTCTCATCCATTTCGAGAGCACACCCATGTTCTTGGAACCTCGGTCATTCCTCCTAGGGCATACCACAACCCCTCCTCACATTCTTCCTCATCTTATTTTGCATCAAGCATATTCTGGCTTATTTTCTTTGGTCACATGCTACATGCTGTGCACATTATGACAAAGAGGGGCAAATGTATACACAAAATTGTCCTAGGCTTGTAAAACCTTTTGATTATTCAACATCAGCTCTTTCTATTCTTAATAATTAAATAATTTTTAATTATTTTAATTATTTCAAAGTCACATTCTTCTATTAATTAAATAATTTTAATTATTTAATTAATTCATTTTTATCTTTATTCCTCCCTCATTAATTAAATAAATTTTATTTTATTTAATTACATCACCAATTAAGTCCCTTCTTTCTCTAAAATTAAATAGATTCTAATTTATTTAATTTTTGTCCACTATCCACTATAATTAAATAATTATTTTAATTATTTAATTATTCATTAGCCTCTTCTCTCATAAATTAAATAAATTTTATTTATTTAATTTGGTCTATTCTCTTGAGTTTTGAATTAAATCATTATTTAATTCAAAATAATTCTTTTGTCACATTCCTCCATAATTAAATAATATCTTTATTATTTAATTATTTACTAGTCACCTGGAGTAAATAAATTTTATTATTTAATTTCTCCAGCAACCTCTTTGTCCGTGCCAGCCTTATCTTCCAATTTAATTCTTGACTTTTGACTTCTCATTTAATTTCGACCCTTGATTGAATTATCTTATAATTCAATCTTGGCCCTTCATCCTTATCATTTGCCCTAATTTTGACCTAACCCTAATGCACATAGCATCATTCAATCTTGATCATTGATCCTAGGGTTTTTATCATCTTCTCATCCTGGCCACACATTCAAAATTGCAGTTTTTATAAAAGGGCAATTTTGTTCTTATTTGGGATATCTACATCTCTCAGCTCTCTTGAATTCTTGCACTCTTAGTCTCTCATGTTTAGATTTCAATTTATGCTACTAGTCTTATAGTCATAGTCATTAACAGTCATAGTCATTTTAGCTCATTGTAGGGTCATTTTTATTTTCTGCAAATCCTTCAACACTTGCATAGGGCTTAGTCTTTAGTCATAGTTGCTCATAAATCTGAGGGCTTTGTTATTTATCTGCAAGCTAGGAGGTGTAACAGAGGTTAATCATGGAAGGTGGAGACATAGGGTAACACTATCCCTTTTGTCTTCACATCACTTCCTTTGTGCTTTGTTATTTTCATAGGAATTTTGATGTTATTGTGCTAACCCACTTAATAATAAATTTAGGATTTTCCCTTGATTACAATTTAAACAAGTTTATTTAAATAACTTTAAATAAATTATTAAATAAGTTCAAATACATTATTTAGATAATTTCAAATAAATTATTAAATAGTTTCAAATAAATTATTAAATAATTTCAAATAAATTATTAAATAAGTTCAAATAAATTATTTAAATAAGTTCAAATAAATTATTTAAATAAGTTCAAAAATTTATTTAAATAAGTAAGCTCAATAAATTATTTAAATAAGCTCAAATAAATTATTTAAATAAGCTCAAATAAATTATTTAAATAAGTTTTAAAAAATTATTTAAATAAGTTCAAATAAATTATTTAAATAAGTTCAAATAAATTATTTAAATAAGTTTTAAAAATAGTTTAAATAAGTTCAATAATTATTTAAATAATTTTTAAAAATTATTTAAATAAGTTTAAATAAATTATTTAAATAAGTTTTAAAAAATTATTTAAATAAGTTCAAATAAATTATTTAAATAAGTTTTAAAAAATTATTTAAATAAGTTTTAAAAAATTATTTAAATCACTATTAAGAAATTATTGAACATACAAATAATTCAAAGATAAACACAAACTATTAATAAGAAAACAAATAACATTATAATTAAAAGAGGAGTGTAAACACTTAAGTAAATTAAAAAAGTTTATAAAAATGAATTTTATACCATTTTTAAAAATCTATTAACTAAATGAAGAAGTTTAAATAAATTAATTAAATAAATTTAAATAAATTATATAAATACATTTAGATAAATTATTTAAATAAAGTAAAATAAATTATTTAAATAGGTTCAAATAAATTATTAAATTGGGTAAAATAAATTAATTGAAGTCTGGTTTATGCTTATGTTATTTTATAACTGGTTTGATACCTAGGGTCTATGGACTCAACTACTCCTGCATGATGGACTCTTTTAATTACTTAGTTGTTAGTGTTATTCTAGAGTTTTTGATATGACTTGTTGTGGGTGATGGCTTGGTTTACTCTATTGTCACTGTGTTGTTAATGTGCTTGCTTGGGATGGGCGTGGTTGCCTTGTTTTGAAGGGATAGCACCCTTGTTTTTGTTGCTTTTTATATCAAAAACTGAAGTCTGGCATACATTACAACTTAAATTTTTCTGACATTAATTTCCCATTGTACGAGACAGTTATATTATTTGCCAGCAGTATTGTCAGTTACATTGATGGGTAGGATGCACATATTCATGCCCCATGTAGTTTTGGGGGTTGGATAGCCTTTTCCCATTAGGAGAGGGGCCGTGAGCATGTTTCAATAGTTATTTTAGTATTTGTTGATTTAATGTTCAATATTTTTAATAATATTGGATCAATAGTTGTGACTTTAAAGCTGTTAGAGTTGATGATCACTACTCATAATGTATTCCTTAGATCTAAAAAGTAACAAATTATGTGATGTCACATCAACACACCAATAAAACATGATTTAGTTTATAAGTATCAATCTCAAAAAAAAAATTGGAGCTTTTTTGGACACCTCAACAAAAAACATGTTGATGTGGCATCATATTTGATGATGTGGCCCTAAAACTTTAGTTATATACAGGGGACTTGCCAAGTAAGTTGCTATAAAAAAATGGGAGAGATTTGAAATCTCCACATAAGATTTTGAGAAGTGCGAAGTTAGAGTGCTCAACTACTGAATCTTCTCCCCTATGTAAGAAGATCTAGTTATTAATGTATTTTTTAATAGAACATATTTGTATTGATGTTGTAGAATAAAATATCAATAAATATTCAATATTAGGTTAGTAATTATCATGTAATTAGTTTTTAAAATTTACTTTACATATTTATTGATACTTCAAAATAATAAATGTGTCTTTAATTCACTTCTACCAGTTTAATCATGTTGCATTAATTTTTCAAATAAAAGGGGTTGGTATCCATAAAAAAATATATTTATGTCTTCATTATGAGAGAAGATCAAGTAGTTGGTCATAGATGTGAAGGTACTTTGTAATACTTTGATTCACTAACATAATATATTTATATTATTATTGGAATATAAAACATCAACAAATATTTGATATTGGGTTAGTAATCACTATGCTGATAAGTAGGAGGTATTTTTCCACAGCGTGTCAAATTATGATATTGCTATCAAGATTCAACCGTGTAGTTTCGAGTCAAACTCATTGACCCATGAAACATGGGTCAATGAGTTTGACTCGAAACTACACGGTTGAATCCTGATAGCAATATCATAATCACTATGTTGTTAATTCTTTTAAATTTAGCTTACATATATTATTGATATATAAATGTGTTTTCAATTATCTATTACAATATGCATAATGAATCCATATTCATTGTTGAGTGCATATTCCATATGAAATATATTACAATATAATTAATTGTAAATAAAGTTTACTTCTAAAAATATAATAAAATTATTATAAAATATTATGTTAAAGTTTATGCAATCTTTCAAGTAATTTGTCCAAAAACATAGATAAAGTTGTGAACATCAATATGTAGTAGTTATTTTATAGAAAATATGCAGGTGTACAACTTATAGTCCTTAAGCATTAAACTAGTATTTTCATAAAGATTGAAGTTCCCAACTTAATATAATTATTTTTTTTCATTTTTTAAAGTTGTTTTATCTCTCACAAATATTGTGTAAAAAATATTCAAATTAGAGACATCAACCATGCAACATGTGCACCTATAGAATAAGTGTGTAGGTGTGAGACTCACTATCTACATATCAAATCAAACAACTAATAGACCAAAATTTAAAATTGACTCTTTATCAATTCATACCATCCCCTCTCATCCAATACAATTTCAAGATTTTAAATCTATAGATCACACATTTTCAAAAATTGAGAGGAAAAAAGTTATCAAATATGCGGATCCCTAATTTGTGCTACAAAATATGAGTTAAATGCAATGGTGAAACACAACATTCAAATGGAAAGACACATCCAAGCTATAGAGAAAATGAAGGAAAACAAAACATACAAATTGAAATAACAAAGCATTAAACCTCCAAGGATTGTTTTGGATGTGGTCCAAGTTTGAAATGAATGTATGTGGATACACTAAGCTTAGAAGGTACTCAATTTGACAACATGTAAGGGTACTTTATGATTCATGTATGAAAGGAGAAGGGCGAACCTCTTTTAAATAAATTTCTTGGATGAGAAATGGAGCGATAGGATTAAAGGATGGAATCAAAGGTAGAGATTATCTAACATGGACAAGTTGTTACATCCAATTTTTGGAGCCCTCTAGACTATGTTATATTTTGTTATTGATTTCACTTATGGTTCTAAAAACTTGAATTATGATCAATTAAGAGTATGTTGATGAATCTTTTATATCAATTAGGTATAGCTTGATCTGATGATTTTATGGAATTGAAATGCATAGGATTAGAAAGGGATGTTTCCTAATATTTTTTTAATGGTTAATTTTCATGCTTCTAAATATTATCAGACTAATTAGACTCTTTTTGACATGACAAGGTGGATGTAGAAGATTGTTGCAAATTATTGTCATTGATGTCAAAGCTTTGCATTATGAGAGATTGTTGCTTGTTATGGTATGTTCATATCTGCTCCTAGTCTAGGAGTGTTTCTACATTCATTTAAAGACGGTTTGGCCCTCTCTAGATTGCATCAAAGTTAGGGTTTAATGCTCTGCTAGGGTTTTTCTCTAATTCTCCAAAACCCTGTAATTTTTCTAGGCATGCCCTTATCTTCTAATTCATCGTTTACTTGCCATAGGCAGTTTTTAGTCACTCAAGTTACATCTTATGCCCCTAGGCGTCGTTGTTTTACCAACCCCTTGTACCACTTGCCTCGATTCCAAAATATTGTCCTAAGTCTAAATTTAATACTCTAGTAGAGAAGTGGATTATGTTGGTGGGACAGGTGTCACATTTCTCCTCTCCTACGAGAGAAATGGTGGGCCCCATTTTTGGTCATGTGTGGTGGTCTTCTATGATCCCACACAAAGGGAGATGCAAGGAGAAAATCCCTGTGATAGCTTGAATTGGTGACGTGTGTAAGAGTTGGGCCCAAAAGGAAAGTGTGATGTGTAAATGTGACACATGTTGCATGTCCGCTCACCTGCAAGGGTTGCAGTGAGTGGACCATTTCTATATGTGTGGGACTGTGCAAGGTTGACATATGTCATTTTTTTACAAGCTCTCAAGTAAAAAGGAAAGAAAAGAAAAATTTATGAGGTTGTGGAAGAGTAATATGTGTCTAGGATGAATTTTCAACAGTAGATCAGATGAATATCATGAATTTACAAAGAAGGGAGAGAAGTTCATGCGGAAGCTTAGAATCTTGATGTGTGGCAGTGTCCCGCTCATTGACAAAGAAAAGAGAAAAGGTCATGCAGAAGCTTTGAGTGTTGACGTGTAGCGTTGTTCCACTAGTCCATAAGAAGAAAGAGGATGGAGAAAGAAGGTTGTGTGGAGGCTCAAAATGTTGATGTGTGATAGTGTTCCACTTGTCTATGAGAAGAAGGGGAAAGAAGAGAGAAAGTACTATGGGGACGCAAAATGCTGACATGTGTACAAGACTTGTCAACAGTAGCTCTGTCAATTTGTGGAAGGTTGACGCATGTCCATAGTGATGTATGTCGAAATACTTTTCAAAGCGGTATATGTATTTCTATTGGTCGCAAAATATTCATTTTTCAAGGCATCTTGATTCAAACTGACATCGCCCAATTTTCCTATGAAAACTAAAGATCGATCGTCCAAATTTAAGCGTGCTTAACAACTAGCTTCTAGTTCTAAATTTTCTCTACATAGGCTGACAAGGTAGCAATTGGAAAATATTTTTACAAGCCAACTTATACTACTCCAAGCATGCTAATTTTTGGTCCATGTTGACATTATAATGTGTCCTACATACCCAAATCAGTATTGAGAAAAAATGTTTTAGATTGTTATATGTATGAGTAACAAAATAGTTACGTGTTTGTTCATAGTTCTTTGAATTTTCCGAGCACTTCATGTCAAATCCTTTAGGGTAGAGGATTTTTATGTGATGGAGATCCTTTAGGGTAGAGGATTTTTATGTGATGGAGATCAGAGTATGTATGTGAGGCTATCAAATTGACAAAGTAAAATTGCAATATGTCTTTGTAAGCTTCATGAAAGCAATATGTCTATAAATTTCTTTATAATCATTTGTAGTGTGTTTTGTGTTTGGTGCCACAATTTATATGAGGTTGGTGCCTCATGTTAATTGAGTTGGTGCTTTGGTTGTGAGGTTGGTGCTTATCAACTTGTTTTGGGGATTGGTGTCTCCAATAGGTTGGTGCTTGCAAATCTATTGTAACATTTGAATTTCGTTGTGAGGTTGGATTTGGACAATAGATCCAAGCAACTCTTCTCACTATGATTTTTCCCTTTAGGGTTTCCACATAAAATCTAGTGTTTTCTTGTGTGGTTGTGTTCATTACTACTTTTGATTTCATTGATAATGCTTTATGTTTATTGGTGCATTGATTAAAATTAAAATTAAAGGATATAATAATTCACCCCCCCTTAGTATATTTGTATGTTCAAAATTTGGTATTAGAGCTAAGTTTCTTGGTGTAGCTTAACAATTGAAGTCATAACTTGGACTTGAACACATGGGAGGTCATGGTGTATCACACTCAAACAAGGTAGGTTACAATTTGATGGCATAAATTATGTCTTCTAGAATAGAAGGATGGAAGCATACCTAACCTCATTAGTGTTTGATGTTTGGAAATATGTTGTGGATAGTTATATTGCTCATGAAAATCCTCCAACAAATCAGGCTAATAAGAAAGCATGTGAGTATAATGTTAAAGCTAAGAATGTTATTTTGAGTGGACTAAATTTTTTTGTTGTTGTTAAAGTAATGCACTATAATTCTACAAATAATGTTTGGAAAAAAATTCATAGCAACTATAAAGGTGATGATAAGGTCAAGCAATCCAATCTAAAAACTCACATAAGCATGTTTGAAAATTTGAAGATGAAAGAAGAGAATATTATTGATTACCTACTTCAAGTGGGTGAAATAGTTAGTGCTATCAGAGGACTAGGTAAAGAATTGAAATCATTAGTAATTTTCAAGAAGGTACTCAGATCTCTCTCTAGCAGATATGATGAAAAAAATTCTACTATCAAGAAGAAGCTAGAGATTTGAATAAATTTTCAATGGATGATCTATTCAGATCTCTCACTACCTATAAAATGAGGAATGTAAAGAAATAAACATCAAAGAGAGAAGCCAATTTCAAAGAATTAAAAAAGGAAAAGGATGAGGAATTTGATCTATGCAATGATTTTGAAGATGAGGAAGCTATGAGGAAACTGAAGAAGGGATTTGAAAAGTATAAAGAAGAAAGAGATGAAATCCTATTCATGGCAATGGAAATTCTGGAAGATGAAGACAATCATGAAAGAGATGGTGAAAAAATACTTGCTCATAATGAAGAAGAATGTGAAGTAGATCTAGAGGGAGAAATCGTCTTTACATTAATTGATCTAGGAGAAAAAAGAAAAGAGAATAAAAAACTAAAAGGTAAACTTGAATATTTTGAAATGATGATTACTGATTTGAAAATTTAGATAGAGGAGGCAAAGAGAATATAAAATGTCTTATTAGAAAAATTAAAAGAAAAAGTGATGGATTATGAAAGGCTTGAGGTAGAAATTGTATCCTTGAGAAAGGATTCTAAAAAGGCTAAGTCTCAATTGGGTAAAACATGGAGTATGAAAAGACTATTGAAATTCTAGATGAGATCATAAGCTGCCAAAGGCCACCTTTCATCAAGATTGGTCTTGGATTTGGTGAAGGTCATAATACAATTGCAAACCAATCTAATGAGAATGTTCCTGGTAGTTCAAAGGTTGGCCAATCCAAGAAGAATGAAGATAAGACACTAGTAGAAAACAAACAATAAATGACTAAAATACTACTAAAAATTGCATATAAATGACTAAGCTTGGTCACTTGACCATTAGTAGTTTATTTCTAGTCATTTATAACACAACCAAATTTATGACTAAACCATATTTAGTCATTTATTGGTTGTTTTGATTGATCAATTTGGTAGTATATTTAGTCATTAATTTAGTTATTGATTGTTGTTAACTGGTCATTTATTTCGTCATGGTAGTCATTTATTTAGTCATTGTAATCATTAATTGTCATCAATTGGTAGTATATTTAGTCATTTTATTCATTGATTTCTATCTATTGGTAATATATTTAGTCATTTGTATTAACTAATTTTCATTCATTGGTAGTATATTTAGTCATTTTAATTATTATTTTATCGTCAATTGGTCATATATAAACTAGCAATCACACCTTCGTGTGCAATGGGTACACTGAAGACATGTGGAAGGTAGAAGAGTGATAAATGTGATAAACTATTTCAAAGCTAATTAAGATTAAGAATACATACTCAATATCAAGGAATCTGAGGAAAATCCCTATAAAGCTCTGAAAAGATAATCATGTTTGTAAGGAACCTATGATGTAATCATAATTGATGGAAGATTAAAAGGCTATTTTTAGATAGAAAAAGAAAACTAAAACATCTTACATCATGACCTGTTTGAAAAAAATATGACAAGTACACAATATGTTGACCATGGATAGCTTGCAAATTATTAATTTTAAAAGCATAATAAACATCTTTTTTAGTCAAGAAAACTAACAAAATAAAATTGCATGAAATCCTTGAGAGATTAAATTGCTCTTCTACTACAAAAATATATGATTGGATTAGAAATACAACCCTTATTTATGGTATAGTTCAAACCATGTGAAACAAATGAGATTCATAGTGCTAATCAAAGTGAATTTTAAGCAATTACAACTTGAAAATTCCTAATAATTTTAGCTACAACCTGTTTTGTAACCAGAATCACATGTAAATGGATTTCTTCATCTTACTCCTTAGGACTATGTGGGCACTGTATAAATACTGTTGTGTTTTTTCTTTTTAAGAATTAGGCAGTTCCAAGGATCTTCTTAATATCTTTCTACAAACATAAAACACAAATATTAGTGTCTATCTTAAGGCGTATCTTATTACCAAATCAAAAAAAAATTGTTCAAAAATAGGTTCTTGGTGTTATTGTAATTGAAATGCAATAGAAGCCCAAACAAGTTATCATCATAAGAAAGTGTTAGAAGGTATGAAACTACAGAAGAGGTATTGCCAAGTAATTCAATATTCAGTGGAGAAGTTGTTGGAGCATATCGATCAACAACATTTCCATCCTTGTACATCAGAAACTTAGTGAACTTATAAATATGAACTGCATTATCACCATTGACCTCATCCTACATCACATAACTACAATATAAATAGTAAAAATCCAATAAGCATACTAGATAAGCTAGTTATTACAAGATTGTTTCTTATATGAAAAATGAATTCACATCAATAAAAAAACAAAATAACCATGAAAATAAAAAAATAGTAGTGATATGTCAACCTTTTCAAATATTGGGAATTTTTCTTTAAAATGAGTACATGCCACTTCTACAAAGACAAATAAGATGTATTGGTATTATATAAAGCTAATTTTAAGGAAAAACATCGTTTTTAATTTCAGAAGCTCTTTGGGATAACTAGAGTAGAATTTTGTAACCAAGTTATCCAAAAGAACTTTGGAAAATCTTTGGAAAACTACTTAGTGCTAGAGAAAAATATTTCTAGTAACTTTAAGTAAGTTTTGTTTAGAAGCATGACAAATATTTCATGAAAAATATGACAATTTGAGACACTAACTCCATTGCATATTTCCCTGCTTGAAGGGATATGAAAGGGTCCTTCCCTATGTAATTAGAATGTTTCCCATGTATGCCCACACCAAAGCAAGTGGTAGGCTCACAAAAGAAAGAGCAAAACTCTCTTCACATGAATCCCAAGCTAATGGTATTGCTTTTCCCCATAGGCCTGTCCACATATTGTTTCCAATGTACTTCCCATTTCCATCTATATAGATAGAAGAGCAAAAAAGTTGATCTTCCATGCAACATTACATTCATGACTTATAAACAAACTTAAATCTTCACTTTTCTCAATTTACTTATTATAGACTTCAAAACTCTCCAAAAATAAGTGAACCATAATAACTGTTGAAATTATATTTAGGGTCAATTCAATGTGGCAGGTATGTAGACTAAATCAAGTTATTTTTTTTATTATATTTTTTCAAAAAGCTTCTAAAAAATTAATCAAATAAGGAAAAGGTTCACTATTGTTCATTTCACAAGATAAAAAAATATAAAATTAGTTTGGATTTATTCATTTTACTTTATAGTATTATATTACATTCATAAAAGAAGATTACCAACCTAAAAATAGCTTGTGTTTCGATACCGAGTGAGTATCTAAGAGATCAAATTTGATTTTTTTTTGTAAGACTTAGAGCTTAGGTTCAAAGGTCCAACATAGGATCAAAATTAGTAATGATATTTGCATCTACTGAGAAAATCTAGTTGAAAAGAAGGTTAATTTAATGAATCATCTAGGAGGTATAGATAAATTTCTTAGTAACTGCATCAAAAACTATTGAAAATAAAAATAGAATGTATATTTAACACCTCAGTGCAACCTATCGACAAGAACATCAAAAGCATGCCATATTATTTGAGTTTGTACATGTGATCTTATTCAAAAGTGCATCATTATCGAAATGTTATTTAGGGGATCAAGTACAATAACTCATATTTCATAAGTGGGTATGTGCAAGATCATCATGGAAAAAACATGCCCCTAAGTGGCGATGAAAATTTAAAAAAAAATTGAGTTAGGCAACTTGACGTAAAAATTTGAATAAGTTATCTATATTATTTCAAAAATATGTAAGAATAGAATCTGTCGAAAATTGAATGTAGTTTCTAAACTACTAGGTTTTAAATCTGTTTGGTGAAATTTAAAATTTCAATGTAGTAGTACTTAAATTTGGGAAAAAATAAGTGGTGTATGTCTAACCACCCTAATACAATAACATGATAATATTTTAGATATAAGTAGAGGACTCCATGTCGGAATGTGATGCATATTTTTAAATTTTTTCCAAGTAAATAATTAATTATGATTTTTTATTACAACTTTTTAAAATATAAAAAACTCGATGTCCGACCACCAACTTGGTAAAAACTTCATGAAATTCATTTTTTTTAATCCTATAGTATGTGAAACATAGAATGTGAAACACGTTTTGGATTTAGAAAATGTGACACTGTTTGAAAGCTATAGATGTTTTTCAATCAGCCTATCAATCAAGACTTTAATCATAATTCAAATAGAAAATGAATAATAATTATTTATTAAATTCAAAGTAAAGCATAATTTATATTGGTGGAAAGCTGATAATCTCTTTTAAAAACCTTTTTCATTTCATCAATTTTGGGTAAGAAAAAATTCATCAGCTACATACCCTACACATACCCATCATATCGCCACTTTTTGGCCCATCATGATCCTACACATACCCAAGTAGTAATTTGTGTTTTTTACATATTCATTTGAGAAATTAATAGTCAAATGTCAATTTTAATTGGGTGTTCCTAGTGCATCTCTTGTATAATGATATAAAACTAAAATTGTTTATTAAACAAAAATAAAAAGTCTCAAAGATTCAATTAGCTAAGTCAAATCCCAATGTCAAAAAATAATGAATTATAAAAACAAGTTGAATTGAGAAAAGAAAAATGCAGGTAACAATATGTACCACTGGAAGCTCTATTCAGGGATCAGATGGCCACAAAGAGGGCTCAAACAACATCAAATCTTGGTGATTGATTGCAACAGATCCACGTATTTCAGACCCAAACCCTACTGAAAGGAGCTGACACCACAAAATTTTGGGCTACACAAACATGGCTAACATAGGAATTTGAATTTTTGAACTCCATTGCATAAAATTTTATTGAAAAAGGAAAGTACCATGCAACTAAATACAAAAAACTCATCTTACAAATTTGCACAGCAAGCACAACCTACAAACTAGATTCTAATTTTGCTAAAAAAGAAAAAATCAAAATAGTGAATATTAAACTACATACTAGAATCTAATTTTGATTTTGTAGCTGATCCATGTTGACTAGAATTTTTTGTAGGTTTGCATGTCAAAGGCTTAGAGTGAAAACTTGAATACACATCTGTCGAAGACTTGGGGGCTTGAAACTACTAATGACATTTGGTGAAGGATGTTTCTTGAAGATTTGATTTTTAAAACCGATTGTCTTTTAGTATAGCAAACACTTCGATTGGTGCTTAAAAAGAACATTTGTTTTCTATGTTTGGAATGCTTGTGCATGTGTTGAGTGGACCTACTTCTAACACACACTATCCCCTCCCCTAGATTTTGTGGTCCTAGGTGCAAGAGAAAAGTTTTAGTGATGCTCAAGTTTTCTTTTCTTAGAGGGTTTTCCTCAAAAGAGGGAACGACCCAAGCAACAATGGGGCTAAGGCCAAGCTACTTTTGAACCACTATATAAAAAATGTGTTTGTGATGAAAGTCATGAGCAATAGGCACGAATGTGTCATACCGACAAATTTCTCCCTCAATACCCTTGTGGTGCATAAAAACCTATAGAGCATAACCTCTATAGTCTAGGAGGCCTCCTAACCAGAGCAAATTTCCACATGTATGTCCACCTGAATGAATTCCCTTACTAAGAACCAACTGTTGTAGTAGCAAAAATCCTTCTATTTGCTGGCAGGAGGTCGAACCTATGAAGTTGTCACATGTTCTCACAGTTCAAAGTTGAGATAGAAAATTCCTTAAGATTTTTGGGTCTTTGGGAATTCAATTTTTTTTGTGCTCGAGAAGTGTGTGTCATGTAAGGGGGAGAGAGTTCCACCAAACTTCTAAGCTATCTGCTCTAAATAAGTGTGGCTTGGATTTATCTATAGCGGGAATCCAACAAATATTATCTTTTCCAGCCTAGGATTTGTACTTGAATGTTCTTTTATTGCAATAGTCAAACAAAATTCACAAACAAGAACAAACAAATTATTGTGTTTTACGTGTGTATTCAAAGCAAACAAGCAAATCAAACACCACACCCGAAACTTATGACATTCAAACCTTGAAACAAATTAGGCCAATGCATCCAAAACAAGCTTAACCTTCAAATATGTTTAGACCAAGGACTTGCTTACCTCATCTCTACCATTATCCATTCATCCATCACCTCATCCTTTTGCATTAGACATTCCCCATAGGTCAAAATTTTAGGTCATCCTTTTTAGCTTGCATTAACCTCTTGTACATCTTAGGTTAGAAAGCTCATCAAACCTAGACTAGACTATAACTTCAAATATGTATTCTCTTGACCTTATCTTTCAAACAACAATCATCCTCATCCTCATAATTTAGGTTGGTTCCTCAACTCATCAGTCCAATTCAAGACCACCTTGTCAACACATCTTATCAGTCTAAATACTTTACCCAAGGTCATTGATAATCAGATTAGTTGCTATACCTATCTTAGTTTGATTAGAAACCATATCTTAGGTTTATCAGAGGTTTTAGCCTTCATACTAGGTCATATTATTCCATCCCTTTATTCAACACTTTGCATACCTTAGTCATAGACCATCATCACCTTGACTCTTAATCTAGGTATCATTATTAGGAATCCCTATACATTCAAAAATAAAAAAATATCATTAGGTTGCATATACCTTAGACTCAAGTCACCCTCTTTGCATTGTCATATCTTAGACATCATATCACATACCTTAGTCATACTCTACCTTTCAACATAACCTCAACACCATGTCTTCAATTCACCTTGATATGCTTGCTAGTCAAGTTGAATACCAATTAATCTGCAATGGTTAAGCCCAACAAGCCATAGAATTCAAGAGACAATGGATTAATTCTCTATACCAACCACCTACAACCCATAGTCAACCATCCTATGTCCCTCTTACCAACAACCCATGAAATATAGTCCTCCATCCATCTACCCTCACTATCAAGAGTCCCCTAGCAAAATCCAATCCATTAATCCACAACAAACATCCATTAATCATCCTTATCCTAACCTTGACAAGGGAAACCAACCTTCCACTAGTCCATTCCAAGCCGCTACATCCTATCCTAGTCCATCATCCCTCAACCCATTCCAAGCCTCCACATCCTATCCTAGTCTATCATCCACTAATCCATTCTTATTCACTCCATCCCAACTTACATTTAGTCATGAAAATACATTTGGTCATGGTCTGCAAAATCACATCCCATTTCCTACACTTGAGAGTAAATGTCAAGCAGAAAAACTAAGCCATGATAGCTTAGATTCAACTTCATGTCAAGATCAAAGTAGTCCATCCCATGACCCCATCCTTAAGTTCATCCAAGAAATCCTTTCAAACAATCATGTCACCTAAGAAAAACATATCTTTGATCACAACTCTACCATTGATCGATAAATCCAAAACAATCTACTAATTGACCTTTATGCCATTCATGATCAAACATTTGAAGTCGATCCTATCCAAGTACCAAACAAATCCATTTCCCAAAATGAGACACTTGCCTCCATGAGACACATAGATGATCTTCCTCTAGAACAAGAGTCTCCTACTCTATACATATTTTCAAATAATCAAGATATAGCTGGATTCACTGGAATCTATGATAATGACCATAAGGAAGGTTTTTACATCGAATTGGAAGCACCAATATCTTTTGAAGAGCCGTCAGAATCTAATGTTTCACAAAATCAGACCAAATATATCAATCAAAAATATATCCAACATGTCAATGAAGCTATGACATCTTATCAACTAGGATCATCTATCTTTTTTAGAGCAGGCTTTCTTGCAAATGATAAAATAGTAAGTAATGATCTCCACATACACAATGATGGGATTGTATCTTGCTTCCAAAATGACAAATAACCCATCGCAAAAAGAATATGTCAAAGCATGTATTATCAAGGAAGAGGACTAGGCATATATGAGCAAGGCATTCTAGAACCAATACACTTTCATGAAAATCCTCGACATCAGGTTCTTGGCTATTCTTCAAGCATAAAATCAAATGATGTTAGTGATACCTCCCTGATATTGGGGGAAAATTTATCTGACACAAGCATCAAAATGGGGGCCATGAGTAGTCCTTGTCATAAGGTTATTGCCAATACTCCTTCCATCCACACCATACACAGTCATTCCAACATGAATAAACCATCCATTTGGAACCAACAAAAAGATGATTCTTACAAATCCAAAGTTCAAAATAAAATTTCAAAGGCCATTGAATCAAACAAAAAGCCAAGTGGATAAATGGATTTAAAATGAATCCCAAAGAAAAATGGATCAAGCAAAGAAAATATTCCAAATCCAAAAGTCAATAAAAATATGGAGCCACAAGAAAAGAGGACTCCCACATATAATAAATTTCAACCTCCTTCAAAATGGTCATAAAAAAAGGCATATAAAAGTGTTGGTTCCAAATGCTATCCCAATCAAAATTCCAAACTCCACCATCCAACATCCCAAGTTTGGAAAATAAAAAGTGATTCATCCAAATGTCCAAACAATCCTTCTACATCTACCATTATCCATCATTCCAAAAATCATACCTCACGAATCCATTGCATCTTGGAAGCAACTCTTTATTGTAAGGACTCTCATGGCTCTCTACCATGATGTGCGTATTTTGATGAGGCCAACTCTAGTATCAACAAGGATCACAATGACATTGATCACTTATATGCAAGTGCTATGATCCTAACAAGGTAGCTATTTCATGAAGGTCATAATTGGGATATCATGGCACCAATCTCTACATCAGCACCATCCATGGATTTGAAACATTCAATGATCATCTAAAGCATCAAGGCCATCAAGAAATATCAAAAATACTAATTTTTTTTTGAAAAATAAAAAAAATAAAAAAAATCATTACCTTGATGAAAACCTGGCAAACAGGCATCTTGGCAACACCAAAAAAAAAAGAGAAAAATAGAAAAAGAAAAATAGTAAAGATAAAAAATTCGTCTAATAGTGAAAACCATTTTTATGGCACTCTGGATAAGTACCATGATGAAAACTTGGCAAACATGCATCATTTGTAAAATAAATTATCTATATGGACCATTACACTTGGGGGAAAGTTGTTTGACCTCCTATGTCTTTCTCATGACATTTCCATCTATCCATTTAACCCCTATCATTCCCATCCACTTTCCCACCTACTTTGATCTTGATACATATTGGGGTACAAACATAAATCATGCTTTGGAAAAACTCTTGAAATTTCTATCCTCTGGTTATACACTATTCATAAAATATCATGTCATTACCTTCATGGCTTCATTATCCCTATGCAACATAGTCCTTGGAGACCATATGATAGTTCTTCCAACCAATAATTCTCATGTCTCCTATCTTTTACCAAAGCCACCCATCATCCATTCATACCTATCTTGTGTCCTAGTTTTCCATTTTCAATGGTCTAAGGATCCTAATCCTCTTATCCAACATCCCTCCATCATCCCATCTAGTCCTAACCAAGCCATTCCAAATGAAACAAGCCTATTCCATACAATCTTGCTATGCAACCTCGTACATCATCCAAAACATTCCTTGGCCTTGTTCCTAGCATTGCTGCAAACCTTGATCCTTTAGTCACTTTTTCATTAATGGGATATGTCTTTCCTAGACCTCACGTTGTTTTGGGATGTGTCCTTCCCACATCAAACATCGTCATCATCGTCATCATCACCTATCAATTGGTTTTCAGCTTGACTAGGGGCAAGATCATGTTTGTCCTTGGATTCTTATGCATGATGACTCGCTTGCTTGTAGACATCATTCATATGCATTTGTCATGGTCCTTATAGTGTATCATCCATAATAGAATCCACACTTCCCCATATCATCCATTAAAAAGTCAAAAAAATAATAAAATCATAAAATAACAAAAAGACAAAAAAATTAAAACATTCGAAAAATATAAAAAAATCATAAAACTTAAAAATCCATAAAAATAAGAACATGAGAGAAACCTAAAAACATTCAGATAACTTTCAAAAAATCCCAAAAACAGATTCAAAGTCAGTCATGTTAGTCTTTGTCATTGTCAAACTATATTGCCTTTGTGACTGGACATAGGCAAGGACATCTATCGATGTGCCCCTGAGGAATTAGGTTATTCCTTTAGGTGTTGTCAAATAAAATTATGATGTGGTCCTTTTTCATTGAAAAAAAATCAAGGGTCATGTCAAACTACAAGGTCTTTGTGAATTGCTATGTAAGAAAGGCCATATATTGATGATCCCTTGAAGCCCCCTAGGTTAGTATTTTAGGGTTCGTTGGGTCAGGAAAAATAAATTGGACATTGTCAACTCAGATGCGACATAATCATCTGAACTTAAAACAAAAATCCTAAATCAACAAGACAAGTAAGCCAACAAGTCTACAAGTCAAATCAATCAAATAAGTCAAATCGATCAAAACCAACGGTCTTATACAGGATGTGTCCTTCCTAAAACAAGACCTTGTCACTATCACACTTTTTTATTTGCCTTATACAGGTAGTTACATGATTGAAACCAGAATTGACATCTTATGCGACATGTTTCTTCTCCTAAAACTAATAGGCCTTGTCAAAAAAATCAACCCATCACTCACTTAGTCACTTAACACACTGACAAACACTTATTGGAAAATAATCTGATTGGATGTTGACCTTGTTGGTCTATTTTGTCTTATCTTTTGGATTTACTTCGGTCATGTTACTAGCCACCTCGAAGATGTCTCGTGAAGGATTTAGAGGAGTGATTATGTCTCATGACTTATCTTTTATTTGATTGTTGTCTGTGGTTTGTCTTGAAAAAAAGACTGGGGAAACTTTTCCTTTAGTATGAGTTAGCACATTCCTTATCTGTGACTGTCTGTTTTACAGATGGATGACCTTTCACACCTTGGTCTCTATCATACCATGGTTTTTTTTGTCCATTTTTCATATTTTACCACCCAATGATGATTAAATGCAAAGCCTTGCATAGTAAAATATATATTTGTAAATTATTGCAACTAGCACTATCTTAGCATCCATGTCTTCTATACTAACATCCATCATTTTCGTGCTAACATTCATCTTTTTCATTCTAATATTTCTTCTATTCTGCATCTTCATCATCCTTATCTATTTTCCTCTATCCTTTTGTTCTTCATCCTCTAGTCTTCCCATTCATTTCGAGAGAACACTCGTGTTCTTTGAACCCGCTTGTCCTCTCGAGGGGGCATACCACTACCTCCTCGTCATTCTTCCTTACACTAGGGCATATCTTTTTCTTTGACACAATGTGATAAATTTCATTGTATCAAAGAGGGGCAAACATAGACATTGAAAAATGTCCTAGGCTTGCTAACACCATTTTTCCATTGTCTAGGGTCATATTTCTACTATTAATTAAATAATTCTTAATTATTTGATTAATTCATTTCTCCATTAATCTTGATTAATTAAATAAATTATATTTATTCAATTACATCACTAATGTCTTTCCTCTATAATTAAATAAACTTTATTTACTTAATTATTTATACTTTCAACTATAATTAAATAATTATATTAATTATTTAATTATTCACTATTAGCTTTTCTGTCAAAAATTAATTAAATCTTATTTAATTAATGACTTTCCCTTTTCACTCACCTTTTTGAATTAAATTTCTATTAAAAAAAAAACTTGATTTTTCCTTTTGCATTTAAATAATGTTTCCATTATTTGAAAATGCATTTTCCTCTTCAAACTAGTTGATTTTGTTGAGAAATAGTTCAATTTCCTCATTCTCATTCACTTTC
>VDFB02060326.1:0-14500 GCA_007258455.2 Sequoia sempervirens | reverse complement strand
ATATATATATATTTTTTGAACTTGTTTTGTACTAGTCACTTGTGGCTTCATTTAACATGCATAAATGTCCCCACTTAATGTGCATTTTTCCACATGTTTTCATGTTACAAAAATAGTGCACTACTCTTCTAAGGGCAGAGGTAGGGAATGCTAGAAGAATAAATTTGAACACAAATTGTACTGGTAGTCGACAACTAGTTTTTGAAAACATAACTATTCTAGAGATATCATTTCAATGCAACATAAAATTGAGGAAAGTGATTGATTCAAAGAAACTTGTGCTTCCATTACTTTAGTCTTTATTGAATCTAATATTTCTTCAGGTGACACTTCAGTTAGTGTTTATAGTTCGCAGTGCATTTATTTTGGATGACAATACATGGCATAACTCATTTAGAAAATTATTTTAATCCTACAATTCTCTTTGTTGACTAATCTTGACCATCTGTTAATTGTTTTAGTCCTCTCATAGACGGTTGTGGATTAGTCTATCAAGTTCATTTTGTAATGTGGTGCCCCATCCCATCTGATTTTGTCTAATAGATAAGTCACACATCCTGTCACCCAACATTGTATTGAGTCCTAGTTGGTGTTCTAAGTCCATCTCAAACTATGTGACCCCATAATCTATGATTATCAATGGATCTACTAGATACACTATATTGTATTACTATACTTATATTACTTCATTTCTTCTTACCAAAAGAACTTGGCAGCTTGATGTGTGCTGCAATTTCCCAGACCCATGTTAAAGATAGTTTGCTTGTTTATCTTGCATCATTTAGAAGTAGCATCATACAAATGGCTTTTGGAACTGTGTCTATCTCCAGTAATTCATCAGCCATAAGGAATAATTGGCATCATTATTGTTATTAAAAGCATCAATTCTATTTGCAATGTAACTTTAATCTATGTGATTGACTGAAACAGACAGAGGAAAATTGAATTTATTTTCTAGATTACTTGCATTGAACTATCGGTTTGCCATCTGAGTCATATTCAAGTATGTTGGAAGATTGAGGCCCATTTGAATTCTTTCATTATTTTTTCTTAGATTTTGGGCATTGTGGTTGGCACATTATTTGTTTGTGAAGTCAGTATTACATACACTAGTTCATCTCACTAGTTTTTTATTTGAAGATTGATAAGCCATACTTCAAGACTGTGAATCTACAAATTCCATAGTTAATATTTAGTAAAAATAAAGTGCCAGTACCATATAATGTATGATTCTAACAATTCTAATGAATAGGGCATTTTGTTTACGAGGATCAATAATACATAAGTTGAAACCACAACAAAATGTTTACTTTTGCACATTAAGAATTGATTTTGGTTCATAAATCATAGCTTAGAATAACTCCATATTATCATATCTAATGAATATCTTGAGCAAATTGCGTGCAAATATCAAGCGTATATATATCAATAATTGGCTATGCATAAAATAAAATTTAAAGGACCCAACTCACTAGAGTTAATACAACATATCGTGCAATCACCCATACACAGTATCTAGCACTAAATGTATATTCAAAACTTTTATTCTCATGCTACCTAATAGCTCACTTCTTCCAAGAGTATCTCATATAATTCAAGCAAATTGACTCAAGAACTCATTGACAGTGAGGTCTTTTACATCTAGATACAACTCACTGCCTTCCACACCAACAGATCTGATTTCAAAATTAGTTTGATCCCCTTTCACATATATGCTGTGAAAGATACCCAAAAAGATATTCCCTGGAAAAATTGTCTCTGCAATGCCAACAAGTACATGAGTTGTTAATTTTACTTTTCATGGTGAATCTCAATATTAGAAAAAAACAAATCTCTACCATTCAAAACAAATCTACTTCTGCTTTGGTTTACATGGTACACTAATACCATCAGAAAGTAATAAGAAAATGTTGTTGCCTAGCTTGAAACAATAATCGAACAGGAAAATATTTAATAAACTTGAGATTGTCAATGACCATGAAAACTAACATTAAAATTAGAAAAACCCATCAATATCATTGTCATGGAATTGGTGAAACTATAGACATGAAATGTACCTTGATTGTTCCAACTTCTTTGAATGCCTTGATGACATTGAGTTGATCTACTATTTGTGATGCACCCACTATTGAAATGACCACATCCACCTTCTTGATTGCTTCTACTAGGCTTGCATAGTCATCTATGGATCCCTGCATATGGGTATTGAAAAAACAATAACATTAATATTGAGTAAAAGCATTATAGATTGATCAATGAAAATAGTAAGAAAGAGAGTACTAGTAAGATACATGAAGTATAGTTGCTCCAGAGGATTTGAATGAATCTAGCAGCTGAGCCTTGTCAAGATTAGAAGTTGTAGATGTTCTAACAAGGAGGAAAGTACAATGGCCAAGAGTTGTAATCAGAGCAAATTTCTTTAAAAGTTGGACAAGAGTTGTAACTAAGTGCAGGTACCTGAAAGTGCAACCAAATCAGTTACAGATAGGTCAAATTTCTTGAAAATCTAGACAAGAGTTGTAACATTGGATGTAGGGCTTGGAGTTTTATCATTTGAATCATTCTCACTTTTAGTTATACTGTCTTTTCTTCCCAAATACACCTCCCAGAATGGACCACCACTTTGCAATAGCAGTGCCATATATAGATATATAAATATATCTAATAAAACACACCATTTCTCAACTTCACAAGATAGTATGTCAAGAACTAAATCAACACAAATAAATAAAGCTTCCAAATTCAATAGCCATAAGAACAATCATGGAGCAAGAAAGCAAGTAAATCCACCTTGATAGGTCTACATAGCAATTTGGTGTAAAGGACAACAAATAATCTTATTTACCATAATTACAAATCGTTAGATGGCGGTGTTAGAAATCAAATAGAATAGATAAAAGTGATGTACCAACACTTCTAAACTATTAAACCACATCCAAACAAGAGAAAACAACAATGAAGATAATAAAAATTAAAATATAAAAGAAATCACCCCCATTATGGTTGATTCTTTCTTGCTCTTCTTGTTATGCAATCTCAGTCTCTTGATTTGTTAAACATCAGCAAAACCTGCAAATGTAGCAAGAAAAGCGAAAAATAGCCGTTAAGCCGAAATGGTGACTAAGCTTGTAGACAATCTACTGAATGGGATTCGCTGAGATTAATCTTCGAAAGATTCCAAGATCAATGGATGAGTAAATGCATGAGAGATGTTACATCGGATGGTTGAGATTAAGTCTCGTAAAAGATGCCAAGATCAATGGTCCAGGTGTTGATGCACCAAGAATATGCCATGCATGGAAAAACTATGACACTGACGGCTATGACGCCTGGCAGCTATGACAAACATGCAAGACATGCAGGCTATGACAGAAATGAATGTTATGACAGAGGATTATGACAGAGCATCTTTGACTATGTGGAGGTGCATAAATAATTTATTTTAAATTATTTATTCAAAATGGAGGAAAATGACAAGTGGAATGGAAAATAAATAATTTATCCAAATTATTTATTTAGGGAAAATGAAAAGAGGAGCATTTAATTAAATTTATCACTTTAATTAAATGGAGAGATGGAAATTAGACATGGATAATTAATTTGAATTATTTATCCAAAAGACAGGAATGAAACACAATTAAATAATTTTGACAATTATTTAATTATAGAAGAATAAAAGGTCAAATAATGATTACTATTATTATTTGACTATAGATGAAAGATAAATAATTAAATAAAAAATGATTTATTTAATTATTGAAGAAAGGGATACATTAGCGACGCAATTAAATAATTTTAATTGATCAAGATAGAATAAAGATGAGAAGGTGAATTAATTAAATAATTAAAAACTATTTAATTAATAGAGGAATGCAGTCACACCTAATTGAATAATTAAAGTTATTCAATTATCGAAGAACAATGACCAAGAAAAGGTGAATTAATGTTCGCGGACTTAGGACATTTTTTAGTGTCTACATTTTGCCCCTCTTTGAGACAATGCAGCTTGTTGCATTGTTTCAAAGAAAAAGATTGATCAACTGATACATGCCCCAAAGATATCTTAGTAAGGATTATGATAAGAATGATATGCCCCCTCGAGAGATTGATCAAATAGATTGTAAGAAGATTAATCTCTCGATAGATGTCCAGAAAGTGATTAGATACTTGATATTACGTAAGTGATAAAGCAATGATGTACATTTTGATGAAAATGCACAGTTGATGGGTATAACTGAACAATTGATGGAAATGATCAGTATAGCCAGGTTGATGAGCTGATGAAGCTGATTGAGCTAATTAAGCTGATTGAGAATTATGCTTACGCAAGACAAGTTGTTGCAATGATGGATTGATTGATTGATTAAGGGGACATGAAATTTCAAGAAACAGATTGATTGATTTGAGATTTGATTCAAGAGACATATATCAGTGAGTTAAGCAATTGATTAATTTCCCTGCGACAAGAAAGATGAAGAAAATGAAATGCAAGATGGAAGATAATGAAGGTGATGAAGCTTCTTGTACCATTTAAGTGTTTTTATCATCATCAGACTTATTATGTCACAAATTAGTATAAGCATCTAGATAACATGAACATCTAGATGACCTGAATACTGTTTGCTTTTTTATTTAGTAATGAAGTATAAGCATCTAGTTATAAGAACCTTAGATGACCTGAATACTTATTGCATAGAAGACACTATCAAACAAGGAATGCTCTCATCCACATGAGACTCATAGGTCCTTGATGGTTTTAGACAACCATGTCCTAAGATAAGTCATCATGTGAATAAGAAACAATCCACAAACAACAAACAAATGAACATGCCCCATCCTTGCCTCTCTAGTCAAAGACATCCTAAAGAAGCTAAAAGACATGTCACCAAAGATAAAATCATAAAATAAGCAAAGATCAACAAACAAATAGGGGTTTTGCTTTGATGTAAAAAATCATTCTCGTTACAGTTTATGTGTTTTGGTTGGATTTGTAAGATGGGTTGATATTTATGTTATAATGTTTGCTTGATTGTCAACATTTGCATGTTTTGATTTTGTTGAAGTTCAAAGCTGTGTGGTGATCTGAAAGTGTCACTGTTTTTTGGAATTTTTTATGTTTTTGGGATTTTTGGAATGTTTGATTTTTTTGGATTTCTTCATGAAATTTTATGATTTTTTTGGATTTCTTCATGACATTTTATGATTTTTTTGGATTATTTCAGGACATTTTATGATTTTTTTTGGATTATTTCAGGACATTTTATGATTTTTTTGGATTATTTTAGGACATTTTATGACTTTTTTGGATTATTTCAAGACATTTTTATGATTTTTTTGGATTATTTCAGACATTTATGATTTTTGGATTATTTCAAGTCATTTTGTGATTTTTTTTGGATTATTTCATTTTACATTTTTTTGGATTATTTCAGGACATTTTATATATTTTTTGGATTATTTCAGGATAGTTTATAATTTTTTTGGATTATTTCAGGACATTTTATTATTATTATTTTATTTTTTTTGAATTATTTCAGGACATTTTATGATTTTTTTGAATTTTTGGATTTTTAAAGATGGAGTGAGATGAAATGTGATATGACTAATTGAAGGAATAAGATCTTCCATAGTAGAGGTAGTGCAACCATGGATAAACGATAGATCAAAATGAAAGATTCACTGCAAAACATGTCACACAAACAACATATCCTTTGTCAAAAGATGATAATGGTTCGTTGATTGGATGCCAGGAATGATCGATTCCATAAGGCATGATGATGATAAGTACTTAGGAGCATTGATTCATCTAAGTACAATAAGATTGATGATTGTTTATGATTGATTGACAAAAATATGAGGATTGGATAATGTTTTACAACTAAGCTTAAATATGATTTGCATGATAAGATTCAAGGTTGCAAAGGGACATGACGACCAACAATGGAGGTAATTTAATCATGGATAAATGATAAGGATGTGAACTATGATGGAATGGTAACACATAAGGAGGTATTGCCACAATAGTGGCTTTATAAATTCCCTGAGAGGAATCTAATTTTAGTCGAAATCACACATTTTTTAGAAAATATACGACGTTTTAAAAACCCATTTATGATTCCATTTGAAATTGTGGCTTTAATTAAATCACCTTAGATTAAAACCCCTTGGATAGAACCTCGCTAGTTTTAAACCATACCGATAAATGCGTCTCCTTTACACCTATCAAAATGTCGATAAAAAATCACTTTTGATTTAGCTTTTGGGGGATCAAATGAATTCATTTAAAATTTATTTCAAATGATTATGGTATTCCTTAGAACAAGCTATCCAATGAATATAATTTTAATATGTTTTGGTTTTGTTATGTATTTGTTTTTTAAGTTTTATTAAACATAGGTTTTTCATCTAAAATGAATTTCTTTGTTCTTCACATGTGGAAAAATAGAAGATTATCAAAAAAAAAATTGAAAAATATGAGTGCACCAGATATTGAAGTCCTTGATCCAACAAAAAAAATAAAATAAAATTTGGACATATACAAAAAAAGTTACGCGTTATACGGTCGCGTTGTGTTTGAATTGTAATTCGTTTGACTTTCAAACTTGATTAAGGAAAAATATTCAATAAAAAAAACTATCTAACCAAGTGGAAGCACTAGATATCAGAGTTACAAATCTAAATTTGAAAAAGAATTAGAATTTTATCCTTCATGGAAAAATTTTATGCTATACGGTAAAAGGCCACTTTTAAAAAATACTGCCTCAAAAAAATCAATTTTCGTGAGATGAAAAAGAAGGCAATTTGATTCCAAAAATTTGAAAAAAATATTTTTAGAATCTACATAAAAAACATTGATGAGACTCTAGTTTGCACCATCTTCAAATTCCTCACGGTTTAGCCGCTTATAGGTGCCCGCTAATATGAAGATTTAGTTAAAATAATAATTTCAAGAATCCAGTCATTGCAAAAAATTATAAACCATCATTATGGGATCACCCAAGGATATGAAAGGAAATCCAAAGCATGCACTTGTAATTTTTCCCCTAATCTCATCAAGAACAAAGGAAGGAAATGGGACATGGATTTTGATAAGCTACGAGATATGGAATGGAAGAATGCAAAGATAAGGATAATGAATATGATGATCAAGATTGATAAGATATGGACATAATGCCTAAGTATTATGCTCCTATTCCTCATCAAGACCAAGGAAGGGAAGAAATGATGCATTAAGATAGGATGGTGGAATATGGATACAGTGAAGGATATGGTATGAAAGATATGGATAAAGTGTATAGGATAAGATATACAATGTTCAAGAAGATTCTTAACCTTGTCAAGATCAAAGGTGGAAAGGTAAAGGATGAACATAAAGAGGATAATTTATATGAATGATAGGATGGATGAAACTTGCCCCCAAGTGTAAAGTACAAGAGGAATATGGAAGATAGGATATGGATAGGGATAAATGAAAATGGAAGGTAAGATATGCATGATAGGGAGATGGAGGAAGGAATCAAGCATCAAGTTTCATGATTATATTCCTCAAATGTGTGCTTTAATAAACCATGGCAAGAAGGATTAGACTCATAAACATAGGCATATTAATGGTATGATGGAAGAAGCTAAGGACTTATGCAAAGGTTTGGATTAAAGGAGGATAATGGGGGATGAATGTTGGATAATGGATAGGAGGTTGGAAGGCTTGTTGATGGATAGAGGAAAAGGATGAAAAGGATGGAAAGATCAACATCGGCACACACCTTCAAGGGTGGTGGAGTGATGGAGGAAAAATGAATTTGGAAGATGATAGGTTTTTAGATGGAGGATAGGAGGAAGCTTTTGGATTAGCAAATTTGGATGCCAATTTAGATTTTATTGCTTCTACGAGACTTTTGGGAATCCACATAGCTTTTGGCTTTGATTTTTGATTCATGGGCCTTTGTGGCCTTTGAGATTCTTCTTTTTGCTCTATGGGCCTTTGTGGCCTTTGAAATTTTTCTTCTTGATTTATGGGCCTTTGTGGCCTTTGAATTTTTTGATTTTGACTTGATGGGCCTTTGTGGCCTTTTGGATTTTTCTTTTGACGTGATGGGCCTTTGTGGACTTCTTTATTTTGACTTGGGATAAAATTTTCTTTTATTTTTGCATGGCTCTTCAAGGAGACATGTTGATCCTTTGATACATGTGGATTTTGATATGGAAGCTTTTGACATTTGGCACCCAAATTGCTTCCAAGAGCAATGGGATGGGTGGATGGAGATGAATGATATGGAGGTCTTATGGATGGGTTAATGTAGGTAGAATTTTGAGAGGGATGTGTGCCTTTGTTGTTCTTGATGAATAGGAGATGAAGGGATGTAGGGCCCCAATATGGATGGAAGGGTTGATGAACTAGGGTTTGGATGATAAGGACCAAGGATAGATGGAAGGTTTGATGAACTAGGATAAGGACCTAGGATAGATGGAAGATTTGATGGACTAGGATAAGTAGGTTTATTTTGATGGAATCTAGGCTTACAATGGATACCAATTTCTTGAGCGTGAGGTGTATAACCAAGGCCATGATAGTATGTGTTTTCTTGGATATAAAGGGGTTCTAGGATACCTTGTTCATGAAGGCCTAATCCTTTGCCTTTGTAGTTCATACTTTGACACATTCGTTTTCCAACGGGATATATATTGTTTATGAAACAAGATGCAAGTACATCATGAGGTGGTTGTGATATGGAAGGAATAACAAGATCTTCAAGTAAACCACCATGGATAAAAGTGAGAGAGCCCATTTGATAAGTAAGAGGTTCATGGATAGTTTGAATAGGGGTGATAGACTCTTGTGGAGGATTGTGATCATGAGGGGAATTAGGATGTGTGATAGGAACTTGACATGGGGATGATGGGGTACTTTGATCTTGACTTGGAAAAGGATCATGAGGTGTAGGAGATGGATTAGCTTGCTCTTTATTAAGTATGGAATCATCATGAAGTGGTATGAAAGGCATGTCTTGATCATGAGAAGGATGAACATCATCATGGAATGAAAGGGTGTCCTTGAATGGAGGTTTATCCTGATCTTGATGTGGAAGGGAATCCTGATATTTTGTGAAAAGCATATCTTGATCATTGGATATGATGGAATCATGAAATGGTATGGATTCATTAGATAAGGTGGAAGGAGGACTCTGAAGGATAATTTTCTTTTGAGATGGAAGGGGATCATCTTGGATGAAACAAAAAGAGATAAGGGGATCATCATGAGGTTCTTGAGAGATGGGATCTTGGTCAAAGATTGGAAGAGGTTGTGGAATTTTGGTATCATTGGATGGAGTGGAAAGAATGCTTTGATCTTGATGTGCAAGGGAGTCCATGCTAGCATGCTTTGGACTAATAGATTGACATGAATCATTGGATGGAGATGGTAAGATGGGAGAGGATGGTTGGATAGGTTCGTTAACTTGGGTGAAAGACTCATGAGGTTTATTTTGACTTATGGGAGATGAAGATAGATGCATGATATGGTAGGATTGCTCAAGATTATTTGTGTTTGAGGACATAGATTTAGGTTTCTCATTTAGTCTTTGCAAAAAATCATGGACATTGAACTTGGACGATGTAGTTTTGGGTGAGGATAAAGACTTATGAGATGATTGCATCACTTCATTCAAATGTTGGGATTCGAGTTATTTTTCAAAGCTCTTTCAAACGATGGTCAAGATATTCAATCCTTTGGTTTCGTTCATAGGTCATGGATGAATATGGAGGATAGCAGTTAGACATGTTTGGTTGATGGTTTTGGAAATGTTTTGAGTTGTTGCAAGTTACTAGGTGTGATGTTTGTTTGAGGTTAATTGTTTGTGTTCAGATTTGTGAATGTGATGAATACTATTTGAAAATCCAGAAAACACTTGAAAAGCACGATGTTTTGGTGTATGCAAACACACATGAGACAAGAACAATCCTAATAGGCCAAGGGTTTGTATACTTGATATAGCACACTGATATACCCCAGATTGGTGCTAAACACCTTTCCTTCTAGATCGAATATCTTAGAAGTTTGGTGGCATTGGCCTCCACGGCTCAATAACGCTATCTCGAGCACACCAACCGGATTCTGGGTCATCACTCCCCAAGAACTGCCATTCCCACTAAGGGAGTCAAAGAGTGAGCATCTCGGGCATGATACTGTGCCCTGCACTATACCAAGCAACGGCTGAAAATGGTTGGCTTCTAAAACAATAGGTGTTTAGTTAGGGCATCCGTTCGAGTGGCCACACATGGGGCGAGAGATTAATCACCAACTAGGTGGCACTCCAGCCTGAAGAGGTTGTGCTCAATGGAGCGGAGTACTACCGCGGTCCGCAGGACACATCCGGCACTCGCGGGCATTTGAACCTCTCAAGCACTCCACTATATCCGGCCGAAGTGGCCGGCCAGCTCACACGGCCGAAATGTCCTTAAGGTGAGTACTTTTTCCCTTAAGGCAGGCCCATTTCTAGAAATAATAATCATTTCTCTTGCACCCAGGATCACTCGAAAGTGCAAGGGGAGAGGATACTTCAATTATTAAGTCGTGAAGGTGACTAAAAATAAGGTGGGTCTAGTTTTCTGATCACCTAGTTTTCACAAGGTGAGAGCATAATCACCTACCACCTTCAAGCACAGTTAGACACAATCAAGCACATGTTCATTTTAATGCCCCAAAAGAAGTGTTTTATAATCTAAAAGACAATTGGTTTCAAAATCATGTCTTCGACGAACGTCCTGCATTAAAATCTCATTAGTAGTTTCATGCCTCCTTTCTTTGACAAGCGTATGTTTTGATTTTCAATTCTTTTTCAAACGAACCATTTAATGTTCTGGAAAGCTGAAAACGAGGCCTACAAAACCTAGAAAATGTTTAAAAATATTTGATGCGTCCATTTTTTTGTACTCAAATGAAGATGACGGGATTGCATATGCATTCTTGGCTGTAATCTGCAAAACAGCAAAAATAAGCAAGAACACAAATTTCTCTACTTCATGTCCAGTTCACAAAATGTTAGATGGTGGTTAGAAATCAAATAGAATAGATAAAAGTGATAGCCAACACTTCTAAACTATTAAACCACATCCAAACAAGAGAAAACAAATAATGAAGATAATAAAAAATGTAAAACATAAAAGAAATCACTCCCCATTATGGTTGATTCTTTCTCTTGCTCTCCTTCTTCTTGTTATGCAACTTTTCCCTCATATTTGTTGAAACACTTGTGCAAACCCCAAAATGGTAGCAAGAGCCAGAAAATAGTTGTTGTTTCTAAAATGGAGACTATTGAGCTATGCATAAACTACTAATGGATCTGAGATTAATCTTTCTAGAAAGATTCCAAGATCAAATGGGATGAGACCATGAGAGAGATGTTACGTAATTTGATGCTGATTAATTCTAAAGAAAAGATGATCATGTCCAAAATTGATGCACTACATTATGCTATGCATGGAAACTATGACGCTGATGCATGACGCTTCCGACAATTATGACACAGACATGTAAGACATGCATATGACAGAAAATGAATGTTTACAGATTATGACAGAAAGATCTTTGGATCAGTGGAGGGGTGCATAAATAATTTATTTTAAATTATTCAAAATGAGGAAAATGACAGGAATGGAAAATAAATTATTTTATCCAAATTATTTATTTAGGGAAATTTAGGGGAGGAGCATTTAAATTGTACCTACTAAATTTAATTAAATGGTGAGATGGAAACTAGGACATGGATAATTAATTTGAATTAGTTATCCAAAAGAGAGGAATGAAACACAATTAAATAATTTTGACAATTATTTAATTATAGAAGAATAAAAGGTCAAATAATGATTACTATTATTATTTGACTATAGATGAAAGATAAATAATTAAATAAAAAATATTTTATTTAATTATTGAAGAAAGGGATACATTAGCGACGCAATTAAATAATTTTAATTGATCAAGATAGAATAAAGATGAGAAGGTGAATTAATTAAATAATTAAAGACTATTTAATTAATAGAGGAATGCAGTCACACCTAATTGAATAATTAAAGTTATTCAATTATCGAAGAACAATGACCAAGAAAAGGTGAATTAATGTTCGCGGACTTAGGACATTTTTTAGTGTCTACATTTTTCCCCTCTTTGAGACAATGCAGCTTGTTGCATTGTTTCAAAGAAAAAGATTGATCAACTGATACATGCCCCAGTGTCTACATTTTGCCCCTCTTTGAGACAATGCAGCTTGTTGCATTGTTTCACCAAATGTTAGATGGGGTTAAAAATCAAATAGCATAGATAAAAGTGACAGCCAACACTTCTAAACTATTAAACCACATCCAAACAAGAGAAAACAAATAATGAAGAGAATGAAAAATACAAAACATAAAAGAAAACACTCCCCATTATGGTTGATTCTTTCTCTTGCTCTCCTTCTTCTTGTTATGCAACTTTTCCCTCAGATTTGTTGAAACACTTGTGCAAAACCCTCAAGTAAAATGGTAGCAAGAAAGTTGGAGAAAATAGTTGTTAAGTCAAAATGGAGATGGAAGTGCTTGAAAGTTTTTAACAGACAACCATTCAAATGGATCTGAGAATAATCTTCTAGAAAGATTCCAAGATCACATGAGAATGCATGAGAGGGATGTTATGAAATGGATGGTTGAGATTAAGTCTTAGAAAAGATGCCAAGATCAACGGTCCAAAATTGATGCACCAAAAGTATGCCATGCATGGAAAAACTATGACGCCGATGGCTATGACGCCTAACAGCTATGACAGACATGCAAGACATGCAAGCTATGACATAAATGAATGTTATGATAGGGGATTATGACAGAGCATCTTTGACTAAGTAGAGGTGCATAAATAATTTATTTCCAAATTATTTATCCAAAATGGAGGAAATGATGGAATGTGGAAAATAAACAATTTATCCAAATTATTTATTTAGAAATGAAGAGGAGCACGAATTAAATTTATCAATCTAATTAAGCTTGAGAGATGGAAATTAGACATGGATAATTAATTTGAATTATTTATCCAAAAGAGAGGAATGAAACACAATTAAATAATTTTGACAATTATTTAATTATAGAAGAATAAAAGGTCAAATAATGATACTATTATTATTTGACTATAGATGAAAGATAAATAATTAAATTAAAAAAAAATTATTTAATTATTGAAGAAATGGATACATTAGCGACACAATTAAATAATTTTAATTGATCAAGATAGAATAAAGATGAGAAGGTGAATTAATTAAATAATTAAAAACTATTTAATTAATAGAGGAATGTAGTTAAACCTAATTGAATAATTAAAGTTATTCAATTATCGAAAAACAATGACCAAGAAAAGGTTAATTAATGTTCGTGGACTTAGGACATTTTTTAGTGTCTACAACAACACCCCTTGCAGCAATTATGAAAATGTTAGTAGAGGAGACTGTACCAAGGCACACTTTCTCTAGAGCCTTAAAGAGTTTATGTTGGATAGTGCATCCTTCTCTCTAGCCATGTTAGACATCTTATCCAAAAGTAGAGAACCATCACATCCCTACAAAAACAACATAATATACATAGTTATATATCAGCTATGTATAGTTCCATTAATAAGCTTATAATACCCTCTATAGCTTTGATTTTTCACTTAAACACAGATTATGTTTGCAAGTCACAACCTCATTAATAAAAACTCCAAATAGAAAAAAGTTATGAATTTAGGGGTGCCCTGATAAACAATCATCTAAACAAGAAAATACTCTCTAATAAGTTCAAGCATTTTTACTAAGGCCTAAAGTACATTAAAAAGTATCTCTATCTCACATTAACTGAACAGTCATGATATTGCAGGCGCAAAACAAAAGAAAAATTTATGGGTTCTCTTTTCATGGCCATCTCCATCGCAGACCTCACCACAATTTCTATCATGAGGCAACTAGCTCTATAAAATCCTTTGTATAACTCCTACTGCATTTGATGCCTATTTTCATCATCCACAAGAAAGGAAGTTACTATTATACAAAAAATGATTAGTATAGCTATTATACAAAATCTTGAGACCATAATATACTTAATTGAATGAGATTTTAAACTTAAAGTAACATATACATGATAATATATTTGTTTTGTTGACAAATAAGATGGAATGAACTTGAAGAAAAATTCAATTTAATATAGTTTGGAGTCATACAATTTGTGTAAATTGTTCAAGTACACCTATGACACATCATGTTATTCAAACCAATTCAAGTGCTTCAGCTCGCTCTTCAATAACATGTAATATTCTTTGATGTTCATCACTATCTAGTCTCTACTTATGACGTCCACGTGCATGTGGAACTGGATGAAGGGATAGGGCAGTAGCAACTACTAGGTGGCTATATTGATACACTTTGTTCTCAAGTTGATAATCAATAAAATGAATCCCATGCTGAACAATTTTGACTTGTTTCAGATATGTCCCTTGCACTACAAC
>VDFB02060325.1:0-36351 GCA_007258455.2 Sequoia sempervirens | reverse complement strand
ACCCAACTTCCCATGCTTTGTAACTCATCTGTAAGTTCGCCTTGTGATTCCACTAAATCACATCAAACAATTGAGATATTCTAAGCACTGTCAAGACCTGACATTAGAGACCTTGGGATAGTGTTCTACAATATGATTTTGGAAGATTGTCTTTCAAGAGAGGTAGTGCACCTACACATTACAATGTTGAGAAGTGTAAAACACATCAGCAGGGTACTCTATGGATCAACACATTCCATTTCTTCTTGAGAATATACTCATTAGTTCTCATACAAGAATCTAATGTATTTTTTGTTAGATCCCCTAAAAAAATAGCTACAAGGCATCAAAACTTTGTTAATTTGATCATTAATTTTCTTCACCTTTAGCTCCACTTACATCACTATATCTCTGTGGAATTCGAGGGTATGTCACCAATAGGGAGGTTTCTTTACTAATTCCTTCTTTAGGTCACCATAAATTTCATTTTCTTTATCTACATTTTCATCCCTTACTCTGTTCTCTTTATGTGACATCTCACTAGTCAACTCATATAAAGCAGCCAAGTTATTATCCTTGTAAGTTGAAAACATGATGGTTTTTTGATGATGTATTTGGGGCTTTATGAGGTTGGTATTATAGAATATTGTGAAAGCTGAAACAATAGGGGTGTAAATGTTCTTACATTCATTTTTGACTTCTAGCTTACACCCTTTATCAACATTTGGTTTTTTATGGTAGTAAACACTTGGGTTCAAATGACCCTTATGGATTCCATAATTTAGGTTGTTTTCAATGCTCATAGCTATCCCATATGCTTGATGCAAAGTTTTGGGATCCTTATCTCTTAGTAGATAACTCATCTTATTATCAAAAGCTCCAAAATAAACAACCAAACAAACTGCATCACTCAGTTCCAAAACATCAGGAATGTCCCTCAATGTTTTAGAAAATCTTCAGTTAAATGTTGGGACTAGCTTGTTCTCTTCTTTCTCAATGTTCATAAATTTATTTAGAAAATAACTAGCATTGATTATTTCACCCAACGACTCCATGAACACTTCTTTGAACTCATTCCAAGAACAAATAGGACATACTGGTAAATCAGAGAACCAATCTCTTGAATCTCCTTTAATAGATTGAACAAACAACCTCATGATTACATCCTCATGATCTACCTCAAATTCATCCATTAAATTATTGAATTGCTGCAAATGCTTACTGGCTTATTCACACTTTGTACCACTGAATTTTGGTAGCTCATTTATGATTTCAAATGGAATGACATTTGGGTAACCACAAATACCACTAAAATTTATGGCCATGTACCTTTTAATGTTAAAACTTCCTTTATTACACGATAGGGGTTACACACTAGGATGCATAGGTTGATTATAGATTTTCTTTAACCTTTATAGGCCTTTTTTTGTATCAACTTTGTAGTTACACAAGGAAACTCATACTTATTTTACAACATGATCTTAAGATCTTATAATAATTTTTTTTATCTCTACTTGCTTAAGACCTTCTAAATGTGTTTCTTCAAAAACATTGCATACATCACTTCATAAAAGAGGTTATAATCTAATAATACTAAAGTATGAAAGTCTATCACTACTATTCCCTTTCTTAGTGCTTAATAACTCAATAGGGAATCAACTTTTATAAGACTTACAAATATGGTTTTCATATATAGATTTATCTTTATTGAAAACCAAAAAATGAAGAATACCTGGATATGTTGCAGCAAAGGATTCTTGTTCCTAGCTGGAAATGTTTACAAATATGTTCAACATTCTTCACATCTTTATCAAGTTCTTTCGGTAGAGTCTCCACCTCTTTTTACAAAGGATTGAACTTCAAGCAATATGAACCTCCTTTAAAGATGAATGTCCTTCTGGGTTTTCTCCCACAACAGAGTCACACATATACCTTTTGAAACTTGTTCAATAGAAATATTTCTAGGTCTAAAAATTCCTCAGTATCTGAACCCGATGTTCATATTTCACCATTTTCTCGACTTTGATAGTCTGCAACCAGAGATTCAAAGTCTCCCCAGCAAAGTCACCATTTTTGTTGGTGACTTTTCCAGTAGAACCAAACAATTCTTTAAGAAGTAGCCAACTCCTATGATGAAGAACTGCTAGGTATTGACCAACACATCGAGCATAGGATTTTATGGTCTATACTCCTTCACTTTAGGCTCTGTTAAACCTAGGAGGGTAACCCAATTGCGTTTTCATGTAATATAAATAATAAGTAACACATTTATACACATATTGATTGCTATTTATGGAAAATAAAATCAATTTCACTAAATATTCACAACATTTTCAAGTGAATGATTAGCTATCTGCTAGGAATGGGGGATAATTCCACTTCTACTACCCTTGGAAAGATTTTTTTTATTGACTATTCTCTTCTCATAAGTCTAGAGCTAGGAACACTATTTGTTCATCCTATGCAAGACTTTATGACAAAATGACCAGTGTCTCATCAATTGGAGCAACAGAGTCAAGTATACAAGGGGATCAGTAATTTACAAATTACTCACTTAAGGAAGAAATGGACTATCTTCATATTGCTTTGCATTTACAAAAACTTACTATGCAAGAAACATTTACTTCTTAGAAATCCTAAGCCATTCCTTACAAATTTTATAACCCTATTCAAGCATTTTAGATAATTCTTTAAATTAAAGCTGAAAACAAAGTAATACATTCAAATGAAATATTTAAAGAAAAATGATAACACCATTACTATTTGTCATTCATAACTTCATAAGGAACATACATAGGAGATTATCGGCTTCAAGACTGATATTTGTTTCGATATCAACAATTTCTATAAAAATCATTTAAGATCATTACATACATGACTTCTTATCTAAGACAAACTACTGACCTATTTCAGTATTTTATTCTAAGTGTCTTTCCTAAACTTAGCTTTCACCTCGAAATCTATTGAGACTTTAGAATTTGACTCCTGTAATAAGCCTTGAAACCCCTTTTATAGAATAAGTGAGAAACAAGCATCATGCTTAATTACATTTACATTTCATTTCATTTGTACCAGAATTCAAGATATTCTTAGTTTGTTACATGCAATCATATGAGGAAAATGGTAGATTAAAAGACCAAATTCAATATTCCTTGAATGAAGACACACTAGCTCCTTGAAAAGCATAGTTTTTTGTAGCTGTGTTGAATCCTCATCCTTGTTGACCAAAGAAGATTCTCCAATAGAAGCTCCAACACAAACTTGTATATTGTCTAGAAACACTATACGTGTTGCCAAGGTTAACTAGTTTGACACTTCTTCTACACACCAACCCGAAAACATTCCAACTCGACACATGAAACAAGAAATCACATGAGTGATGAATAGGACAATCCTAACAGAAAGGGCATGGTTTCATAAAAAAAAGAAAGGGTGTAATCATCACTCTAAGTCATCGACCTTAGAGGATACTCACCCACGTTTTTCTCGTGGTGGGACTAGAGAAAATTTATCACCATCTTCTTGTCAAAATTCGCTAATAGTACCAAGGAGAGGGGATAATAATCACCCTCTGGATCAGTTTCATCCTCACTATCTAAAGGGTTGTTAGAAACCTCACATGGAGAACTGCATTCCTTCATATAGGCCTTATAGTGCTCATTCTTTCTCCTTTCCTTCTTTTTATATTTCACCATCCTCTTCTCTTTGCATTTGAATAATTCTTTTGAAACTATCTGCTCTTGTGGATGGTAATTTTCTTTGGTACTATACTCCTTGAATTTCTTGAATCCTATTCTTCCTTTAGGCATATCAAGAGCTCCATATATTCCACTTTCATTCTCAAGACCTTCCTCAGACTCAAATAAATTCAGCTTCTCAAACTCCCCAATCATCATGCAGACCTACTTGCCTAGGATGTCTAAACACTTCTTAGGAGAATTCAATTCCCACGCACTTCTTTATTAACCCTCAACCCTCATTCATTGCAAAATTAATTATGAAAAAGAAGATCAATCAAGAAATTTGCATTAAATAGGCAATTTGAAGCATGCAGGACTAATGACTTGAAAACTCCTCATGCGAGTGAGTTGATAACTTACAGCTCAATATTAAATCTAAGTCATTACTTTTAAAGCACTTAAAACTTCATCCATGGTGACATGATCTTTGTTTTTTATTTCCTTAGCAACTTGCTCATAGAAAACAACGATGTCAACTTAAGTGTTGTGATCTTTCAATCATCATGTATCGCCAACCTAATATGTGCTTTCATTAATATCGTCAAAATACATAAGACCAATTTTTCTTAGAGGGATACTTTTTCTATACACTTCATCACTTAATCACCGATCCTCCCCAAATTTTGATAAAATTATTTATGTGATGATCTTTAGTCCATTGGATTATCCTGCTTTAAAACTTTATCAACAGTTCCTTAGTCCTCTCTCTACTTTCCTTTTTGCTTTATGCTAAGTCCTCAAGATTTTTCCACGTCTTCCTTTTCATGTAGTAATCATCAATTATCGCTAATTTACTTTATCATTGCCCCTTTCTACTAGCGATGTAAACATCCTTGCGATAATCTTTGGCCCTTGGTTCTAGGGCCTGACCTTTGGTCACATTCATCCTTTTGTCACACATCACTAATTCAAACCTTGCACCAGGTTTAGACACGTGCAACCTACATTAAACAAATGGCACAAAAGACATTGCTCATAGGATCATATCTCATTAGCGACAAAAAAACTGTTTAAAGGATACCCATCGCTTATCGATAATTCAGAACTTAAGTTCTAAAACAAATCCATGATGAGTAGTGAAGTTATTACATAAGGTCTTTGTTCATCACTAATAATCCTTATATATTTTGTGAGCAATTAGCAATGAGAATATTTACAACATTTGTAAGGTCCATTGTGTATCCCTGATGTGAGACTTTACATTCAAAACATATCTGTGATCATGCGATATACAAGAAATCACATGACATCGCTCATCGTTGTTCCAGGTTTATCATTTTATGGCCATCTATGATGAGCAATAAGAACATAAGACTAGGGCATCACTCATCACTATTACAAATTTGAAGGCTTAAAATCCATTAGTGATGATCGATGTTAAAGGAAAACATCTCATTGCTAATTCAAGGTGTAAACCTATGAATAAATCAGTGAAGAGCGATACAACTAGGAGGGCTATCGAGACTTAAGTGGAAATTTTAATCATGTGTTCGTCAGTTGTTCTAAAAGAGGGGACTTATCCAGGACAACATGAGAATAATAGACTCAAGGTTGTCCAAATTATGTAACACAAAGAATGCAAAGATCAAAAAGTCCTTACTCAACCATATACAATATAAATGTTTGAACCTAGGCTTGAAGAACCAGTTACCAAGTGACAATGAATGACTCAAAATACATTAAAATAACTTGCCACGAGAGATAGGGAGTCAATGGCCAGATAGAACTCTATAAGAACTTGTAGATAGAAACCCTTCACCCAGATGCAATAAGGGTTTAAGATGGAACAATGAAATTTTTGAGGGTTCCATCAGGAATAAGACTTGACACATAAGAATCAGTATGATGGGACTTAATGCAACAAAATTTAAATCAATTATTCTTGAAATGGTAAAGAATATCATAACAAACAACTAACTCTAATTGTACCAGTTATGAACTAGAGACTTTGGACCTCGCTAGGCCCCAATAGAGTCACCAATCTATTGGTTATTTTTTGAGAACCAAAATGATCTCCAAAAATACCTATGGACTTTTCCATTTCCAATAATCAATACTCTAAAAGGATTGAAAAATGAACAAATAGAAGCTACAAGACTTCTATTCCTACTCTTTGGGCTCTGTGAAACCTGGGAGGGTGATCCCATAATGTATATTCAAGATTTCACATAGTTATAACTAAATACACTATCAATAATAGATACTTCTCATAAAACTACTCAACATAATGCATTAAATAAGTTGGTAAGTCATAAATCAATGTCCTATAGATGGAGTATGAGAAGGTGGAACTTCAATGCAAGGCAACTATAGTGATATCCATTTGAGAATTTGTAATTTAAAAGTGATTAGCAGATGAATCAACATAGAAATTGAACCACAAGTATTTTTCATGAACCAATGCCTTTATCCTAAGCATAGAATCAATATCAAGCTATGTGACCTGATAACAACTTAAACAATAGCACCTACAACTTCAAGAAACCCTGCATACAATATTTCTCCATGACATTCATGATTCTTGCTGCTTACAACCATCCTAGCACCCAGTTCTTATAAACTTTATTAATCTCATCTAAGCATTTACATTAATTCATTGAATTAATAAGCAAGTATGGAACTAAACATCCATTGAAAATTAATAGAGACAAACAAAAGAAATCCTGGATTACTTTCATTCATAACTCATAGAACACATACAAGGAGAGACAATAGCCATGAAATTGGTATTACTCTGTATTGTAGTTTCTATATTGTTATCAAAATTAAATACATAGCACTGAACTCCAAAAGAAACTTAAGACGAAAAAATCTAAAACATGCTTAGTATTATCCTAACAATTTCATAGTGTTAACTCAATTTTTCAACTCACCCCTACTTCTGACCCTAAATTCTTTCTTATAGAGATGAAAGAGAAAAACAAGCTTCAGGCCAGAAAGAACACATGTCAAAATTTAATTGAACCACTGCAACAATATTCCCTTTTTAGTTACACTCGAGTCTTCAAGTGGTGAAAATAAACATGAGGCAAAATGACCTCAACTCATTGTAGAAAACAGGTCCCACCTCAAAAAGGGATCATTTTTTTGTTACAACAACTTCAAAATATTCCACATGCACTCAAAAAACACCAACTGTGGGAGAACCAAACAACAAAACTTACGAAGAAAGATAAGGAAAGCAGATAAAAAGTCATAATTCTTTATCCATATCAGCACCACATGCTACCTATTTCAAATTGAGGAGACAACAATATTTCACAATGTTTTATCAAAATCCTAATCTATATTATAATTAGGCTATGCATTGTTCTTCTCCTATCCATTATTTACCTTGTTCATTATCAATCCCTACACAAATTCATTTTGTGTATTTTTCCAACCAAGCGTTATACTCTTCATTAGTGGGCCATTTTACATTCAATAAACCTTGCACTTTAGTACTATACTAAGAGTATCTAGCATCAATTAAGACCTTGGACTCTTTAACAAAAAATTCCATATTTTATTCAATCTCCACCATTGTATGAATATTTAGATTTAGTAGGATGTAGTCAGTGATAGTCAATGCCATCACCATAGCTACTGCAAGCATCCATCACAAATATTTCTTCCAGGTGTCAAATAGCTACAAATCAAAATTTGGACTCACTATCTAAGGCATAACATGTTCCTCCATCTCTTTAAATATTTTCATCTTACTTTGGAGTTGTACCCTTAACTTTCTAGGGAAAGTAGTTGTCTCATTAACTGAGTCAATGATTTGCAAGATTTCAGGAATATTAGTAGGTGCCTCAGGATCCTGCTTCACTCTAGGCATCATTTTTCTTAAGGAACTCACCCTAGTAATTATCCAATTATTCCATTCATTCTTGAAGGCCTCTTGTACTTGCAAATACTTTGTATTTACTTAATGAATATTCTTGTAAGCAACCCAAACATCATCTGCCTTGTTGACCAACTTGGTCTCCCTATGCTTCAATACATGCTCAAAATTTTCATTTGCCACCTTAACAATTTCAAGCTTGGCCTTCTTGACATTTTATTTCTCAACATTCAACTGATCATTCAAATCTTTAATTTTCAAGGCCAAGTTCTCCCTATCCTATGTAGAAATATTTGAGGAAGAAGAGGATGGTAGGGCTATTGTCTTGTTTGACTGAGTAGCTTAAACAATGTCCCTCATCTTATTTATCTCATCCAAGGCCTTATTGTACTCCTTCACTAAAGTATCATACTTTTTATGAGAAATATGTGCAATATCCACACTAAGCACTGTAGCATGAGTAGTTAACTCAACTGCTTGGATAGGAGTTATATTTGTAGCTCTTTTTACCACTAAGGAACCAATAACTTATTGAATAGGCCTAGCAACATCATGTTTACCAATATTAGGTACCATACACCAAATTGCAAGAGTATGCAACTTTTGACTATATACAGATCCAAACACCTTATCCTCAAACTCTCCTCAGACATTGAAGCTTGAGGGTCTCTTCTTACTGCATCATATGCTATAGCAGTAGTGATAGTAAATCCTAGTAATAACATGGTTCCACTATCTGTGACAATTTTACTAGCCTCAGTGGGAGTAATAGCTGCAATTTCAGCGTTGATCTTTTTCTCCTCTAATTTCTCAACTTCTTCATGATGAGAAGGTTTAGCATTAGCTCAATCTAATTCAAGTCTCTCCTTTATCTCTTTACTCCACTATTGAATAAAAAATTCATGAAACTCTTTAGACTGCATAAATTTATCATTAGTAAGGAATTCATCACACTCCCTAATCCTGGGATCATCATCACTTTCTTTATCATATTGCCATTTGACAATTCTATCAGGGGGAACATCTAAACTATCAGTTTTCTCAATATGAGGAGGAGGGAATTTCTGCTCCACCTCCTCATTCCCTGGCACATGTTTTTCCATTTGTTCCTCCCTAACTTCTTGAACATCTGTAGGTTGCTCTGGGATATCCATAGCTTATTATTGTTCTAGGAGAACCTATGCTTGATCAACATCCTCCTTCACCTTTGCCTTAAAATCACCACTTTGATAATCCCTTAGCATAGTGAAAGCTCTTTCAAGAGGCTCTATAAATTTTACATTATATGGACTTATATAAAAGGAATTCCTCTTTATGATATTTTCTTCAATGTTCATTATAGTTGTTCATTCCTTCTTTCTAGTCATAATAGCATCATCACTTGTCAAGTTCCTTAATACATCATCTCTGTATAAGAAATCATAGCGTATCAATTTTAATTTTTTCTCTCTTTTTCTTCCTTCCACAAAACCTTCCCAATCAAAAATACTAATCTCATTAGAAGGCATTCTAAGGTTATTCACCATGATCCCAAACTTTTCATACCTCTTAGGGGCAGTGACTATAAAATAAGAAAAAGCACATTAGGGATTTACCACAGTACCCTTCCTGGGCTTTCTGAACATCTCATAATCCATAACATCAATCTGCCACATGAGGTCCATAAAGGCCAATCTATCTGAGAAATACAGGGGAAAACAATGTGGTGCCACTTTGGCTCCATAGGCTCAGATCAAAGTATATTTTGAATGAAGAAACCAATCTTTCCAATTATGTATTGCTCTAGATCCTCATGTATCTTTTGGGTGCATGATATTTCTTATTTCTGGAGAAAGCCTTTGAATAAGTGTTATAGCCAATGCTTCTAAGATACCATATGTTATAACATTAGAAAACAATATATAATTGGAATTGGAACAATCCTGATCCCAGATGTGTGTCCACATTTGTACTGGTAAAACATTATTTTCATTGTCCATAAGTCTCAAATCCAACTTCCTTTTCTAGTCATAATCACCCTCCCATAAGAGCAAATGCATTAGTAGAGAATAATGAGGGAAATGTAAAGAGAGCACCTCCAACTTCAAATTGAGGAAATCCTCATGCATCTGATCAACATAGTTGGCATAATCAAAACTAGTGTTCCGATTATGACCCTGTATATCTACCACCATCACCAATAAATCAGGGGCTATCCTTACCTCAAAATCTTGAGCTAACACTTCATTCAGGCAATAATAAGTGTTCTTGAAATGATCCACAAACTCTTCACACTCAAGAGACTCAACATCCTTAGCGTTGAATTTCTCCTTGCTCTTTCTATGTCGAACAAGTAGTCTCTCTCTATATGCAATTTTTTTTTCTCATATTGAACATATAGCTTAGTATGCCTAAAATTTATAGTATAATTGAGATTTAACCCAAATACATCTATCATCTTGTCCTTTGTCACTTCTAGGATCGCATCACCATTTTCACTCCTGATTGTTCTATCAATGGGATTATAGTTCCTAGTTAGTTCCATTATCAATTCCACCTCTACAAACACATTCGACACCACCAACTTTCCAAGGTTTAGCCCCCATAAGTAATATGCAGGCTTACTAGAATACTAGCGATTAAAAGAATACTGGAATAATTTCCATCCACTCTAAGGCTAGGGATTTTCACCAATGTCACCAGCACTATCAATTAACCTGGTGGTCACAACAACTTGACTAGTAGTCCTTTTTCCAATTTGTGACCCTCCTTCCTTTATCTCTTCAGAGGCCTCTTGTATAAACCTTTATGTCTCCTTTTTTACACTTTTGGACCTAGTAGAAATTGTAGGAGTACTTGGTGAAGGGTTAGATATTTCATGTGGTTTCAGCTTAACCTCAAATGAAACATCCCGAGTTTTAAGTCATTTAACCCTCTTTTGTTTTGGTTTCCTCTCCGACCTAATACTAGATTCACTAGGCTCTGGATCATTCATGTTTGCAATGCAGGAGAACTAGGTTTATAATTTCTTACAGTTGAATATAAACCCTTACAATTATGAGAACACAAGGCACTAAGTTTTTCAGTACAAAAATATCTCCCCAAAATTTAGGTCCAACACTTATCACTAAATTGAAGCTATAAGTAATGGACAAGTAAACAATCTTCCCAATTTCCTTAATATTTCACCTTAATATTTCAGCTAGAAAGAGATATATAGTTTTCTTACCTCGGAGAATGTTTTGCCACACTTGCTGTTGTATTTCTGGAGATTCCCACACAATTTCATTAGCTTCTAGTATCCTTTCTTCTTTCTAGCGAATCACGACCAACCGGGTATCTACTTTCTTTTATGGCCAAGAGATGAGAATGCCACCATTAATGCTTGATAGTAAGTTCACTCAAGCGAGCTAAAACTTAGTCATTCACGTTCAAACCTTGACCGTTGATCACTCTTTTTTAAAACTATATCAATGGTTGTCAATTCACATTGCTACTTTCTTCCTTTCTTTATACGAGGTATTCAAGATTTTTCCATGTTGCTTCTTCATCCAATTAGTTTTCACGTATCACTAATATACCTCACCTTTGACTAGCTCGGTCAGCAATGCAAACATTCATGCGATGAAATATCAACCCTTGGATTTGTGGCCCATCCTTGATCATGTTCATTTTCCCATCGCACCTTGGATCCGATTAGTGATGGGAGATATAGTGAAGAGATCATATTAGGACATGTACACCTACATGAAAATCAACGGTACAAAAGACATCGTAGATAAGATTTATTCAGATTAACGAATGAAACTTTAAATAGAGAACTCCATCACTCATCTCTATTTTGGAACTTAAGCTTTGGAATAAATCTGTGATAAGTGATAAAGTACAAAAACATCAGGTCGTCACTCATCATTAATTCTCCTCATATAGTTTGTAAGCAATTAGTGATGAGAGATCTTCATAATGACATTGCGTATCGCATATCAATAATATAGAACTTAGCACTTATAACATATCCACGATATGCGATGCATGGGAAACCTATCATATGATTTATCGCTAATTAAAATTTATCATTTCATAACCATCCATGAAAAGTGATGAAAATAAGAACATAAGTTTGAAGGCCATCACTTATCACTATTACAATACTCAAGGCTTAAAAGCCATTAGTGATAAGAAATCCCTCAATGATACAAGGAAAATTTCTCATCATGCATTGATATCACGAGCTCCAACAACTATTCGTGATGAACAAAAACAAAGAAATACCGCTCATCGCTTGTCTCCAATTTAGAACATACGCTTCTGAAGTAATCAATGATGAGAGATAAGGAAAGCTAGCCATTGGGACTTAAGTGAAAACCTTTTTAAGCACATGCTTGTAAGTTTTTCTAATGAAGGGGACCCTCTAGGATGATACAATATATGGGGAGCTCAAAAAAATCCTAATTTGTAAAATGAAAAGGATGTAAAGGCCATAAAGGATCTTTACTTAACCTTATAAAAATTAAGATACTTAGACCTAGGCATGGGGTACTGGTTACTCGACAATAGTGACTGCCATAAGATGTTTTAAAGTGACTGACAATGGGCAATAGGAAGTCAACAGTGAAATAGAATGCCCCAACAATGAAGAGAAAATAAAGTCCAACCCCACAAGGATCAGCCAAAATGTGACAAGGCTTTGAGATGCAACATCGAAATTTTGCAAGTTCCATCACCACCTCCTATGGTGTTCTCATCCATTTCAACAAACTTTGATCTATTAGAGGTGTTATCATAGTTGTGTTCCATTAAGGGTTATTTATCACCTTTTTTAATTGGCTCAATGTTTGGTTGTTCAAAAGTCCCCTCGACTAGATTTGGTGGGGAATTACCTTTTCCCATTTAAGAAGGCTCATCCTTCCTATCCAAGGAGGATAAGAAAGGATTTGAAATAACACTATCTTTTAAATTCTTATTATATGAAAAGACTTCCCTAGGCTCGACTGTGGTAAAAGACTTTTGTTTATTTATTTTTTCTAACTTTTTTGCTTGATTTGTCTAAGACTAGTTCTTGTGCATGGGTAAAAGTACAAACTTGTGTCACATTTTTATAAAGGAAATGACCAAAACTTATCCAAATTTTAAACTTGAATCACTAAAAAGTGGGATATATTTTTTGAATTTTGAAATATGATGTAAACTAATAAAATGTGTATTTTTATTATATTTTGTGTTTATATTTTTTTGAAAAATTTAAAAAATTGTTTGAATATAGTTTTTCTAAATTGACAATATAATTTAGTTACTAATAAAATGCTAAAAAATGAAGTTACATGAGATTTTAATCTTTATATAGTAAATTCTTTTTTTCCTTTCAAAATTTTTGTGTGTATTTATAATGTGAAACTTTAGTGCATGGATGTATTTCTCTCCAATTTTGGTAATACATTTTAAAACAAATATTAAAATGTGTTTACGAAAACATAGTTTTTTCCATTGTTGTTATAACCTTTGAGATAATTAATTGATGTAGAAACATAAAAAACTATGGTGTGGGCTACCGAATAGAAAAAATCCATAGAGCAAAAGGGTGGTGAAGATGGCCCAAAGAAGTTTCTAGTAGATGATGAAGCCTACCAGGACATTGATATTTAGAATTATGTTGCACTTGACCTTACAAAGGAGGATTGGGAGGATGTGGTTATGCTCGATGATCTAGAAATGATTTGTTGGGTGATAGGGCCAAAATTGGATGGAAGAAGGATTTGGGCTTGATTGGAGGAGAACACAAAGAAAATGGAAATTGTGAAATTCCTACCAAAGGGATTCTTCATATCTTTTTTTATTTTAGCGGAGGAGTTGGATAAATTTGTTAAAGCTAGCCTCTATTCGATGCATGGTTACTTTACCTATATTCAAAAGTGGTGCCCTAACTTTGATCCTATAAAGATAAAGTTGTATGATAGACAAATTTGGATTCACCTTTATAATCTCCCCTTGGAGTATTGGGTGGATGAACGTATCACTAATATAGGAAGGATACTAGGAACTTTAATGGTGTTGATTCATATATTATTGAAGGATATTCATATTTATATGCAAGAATACAACTCATTGTGATCACCAAGGTTCCTAAAGAGGCCATGTCATGTGTTGGAAAACTACATAGGATTGTCCAAGTTGATGTGGAGGAAGAAAAAATCTTTTGCATGAGGTGTGGTAGTAGGAAACATGGGGAGAAAGCTTACATTCAATTCCTGAAGATGAAATTGGTTTGGTGTTTGATGAGTGTCATTGCATTCCTCATCATTTAGTTATAAATGTCAATCTGGGGTGGTGTCCATGGAAATATGCGAGAGGGGGAAGAAATCATTTGCATGACATGTTTTTTCTATAGACGAAATTGAAACGAAATGTATGAAAGAAATTTCTAGAATCAAATCTAATCTAAGAGCTTGTAAATGAAATTCTTAAATCAAATCTATCCTAAGAAACTTGTAAAAGGAAATACTAGAAATGTAAAGAGTTGGAAATGAAATGACTACTAAGAAATGAAACTACAAAAAAACTACTGATACTAAAAACTGAACTCTATTATTTTATAAAACTCTCCCCCCATTTGAGTCCTTGATTACAATGAATTTATAGAATTATTATCTTCAACTAATCTGAAATATGAGCCTTAATTGTTGTGCAACAACTTGCTGGAAGATAGGAAAATGTGTTGAGGGAAAAAGATAAATCTCTAGTTCATCTTGTTGAGTCAATCTTCTTTTGTCATCCAAAACAAATATGTCTATTTGTATCCCCTAAACAAGATCCAAAAAGACATTTGACTTCTGAAAAAGTCATTCCTTTCCCTTGTGTATCATTAAAGCTCATAAAACAACTCCTAGATGCTTGCAAAAAGGTTCAAACTACCCAAAATTGTCTCCTAGCTATGCCCCATTTGTTTGCGCAACTCAATAACCTGCCTTAATGCTTGAAACTTCCCCCTAGATGCTCTCAATTTTTGTCTCTTAACTACTCATAGAAGCCCAAATTGCTCAACCTCTTCACAAATGATCCTTCACTTAGATCCTTCTTAGCTCTGGAAATTCCAAAGTAGCAAAGTTTTGGACCATCAAACTAGTGAAGCGTGAAAGAAAAGTTCCAGAGCATCAGACTAGTGAAGTTTTCTCTCAAACCATGAACTAGGTTTTCATGAAATTTAATGGGTTTTTTTGCGTTGTCTCTGAATTTTATCCAAAAATCTCAAGAACCTAGATCGTAATTTTCAAAATATGATGAAATCTTTACTGCTCCAACTAAAAAATCCCTTACTTTCTTCATCATGCTCAATCTTGATAAACTTCATAATTAAGAAAAATACATTCTTTTATTTGGCTAATAGATGAGACATTTTTTTGTCTCATCATCTCCCCCACACCTAAAATGTTGCAGGTCCTCCTGCAACTTATAGTGAGCTTTGAGAGCTAATTTTTTCACTTTTATTGCAATTCCTTTGGATGTTTTTTGAGAGGTACACAAGAGATACTTCTAAATATATTCTGAGTTACTCTGGAGCTATCTAGAGATTGTTGTCTTTTCTTCATGGTTGGTTGTCACTTTAGAGAAGAATACATAGCATGTGTAAATCACTTATTTGCAAAAAAAAAACCTACTCTATCCTACTCTACTTATTGATGTAGAGATAGGTTACACAAAACCATTAATTGGCTATGGAAAATAACATCCTTTTCTCAAAGGATGGATCCATGAATTCAACTTTTTGAAAGAAGAGGAAAACCATAAGAAGATGGCTAAATATTTGAACTCTGATGCTCCTCCTTCCTTTGAAATGACAACCTTCTCCATAATTTCTAATTCTAGTAGATGCATGGGCGGATTGGAAAGATCTTGCAATCCTTCCTCACATTCTATTGTATGGATGATTGGATGCAACTCCTTATCCTTCAAATATCTAATTGGGCAGCCCTCCTTGGACTTTGAAGGTGTCCAAATAATAATCGTTAGTTTGTCAGGGCTTGAAGTCATGGTCCTCTAGCTAAGGATATTGCACAAGAGTTGTCAACTTTGCATGGAATAACCTCTTCCTTTGGATCTATTATTTTATTTTATTTTTGGGGGTCTAAAATAATAATATAAGGAATTTCTAAAATAATAAACCTAAAAAGCTTTCCAAACTAGTTTTTTTTTTTACTTGTTACCACTAGATCAACAACTCCCTAATGACACCTTTCCCTGGAAACGATGCCAAAAATGATGAGTGCCACTACATTCCTCATCATTTAATTATAAATGTTAATCAAAGGTAGTGTCCATGAAAATATGCAAGAGGGAGAAGAAATTATTTGCATGACATTCTTTTTCTATAGATGGAATTGAAAGGAAATGCATGAAATAAATTACTAGAATCAAATATAATCTAAGAGCTTGTAAATGAAATCCTTGAATCAAATCTATCCTAAGAAACTTGTAAAAGGAAATACTGGAAATGTAAAGAGCTGAAAATGAAATGAATGCTAAGAAATGAAACTACAAAACAACTACTACTGCTAAAAAATGAACTTTATTATTTTAAACTCTTCCCCCATTTGATTCCTTGATTAAAATGTATTTATAGAATTCTTATCTTCAACTAATCTGAAAGATGAGCCTTAATTGTTGTGAAAAAACTTGCTAGAAGATAGGAAAATGTGTTGAGGGAAAAAGATAAATCTCTCCTTCATCTTGCTGAGTCAGTCTTCTTTGATAGTCCAAAACAAAAAATTCCTATTTTGAATCACCTAGACAAGCTCCAAAAGACATTTGACTGTTGAAAAATTCATGCCTTTCCCTTATGTATCACTAAAGCTCATAAAAAACTCCTAGATGCTTGCAAAAAGGTTCAAACTTCCCAAAATTGTCTCCTAGATATGTTCCATTTGTTTGCACAACTCAACAACTTACCTTAATGCTTAGAACTTCCCCCTAGATTCTCTCAATTTTTTTCTCTTAACTATTCATAGCAGCCCAAATTGCTCAGCCTCTTCATAAATGATCATTCACTTAGATCCTTCCTAGCTCTGAAAATTCTAAAGCAATAAAGTTCTAGAGCATCGAACTGGTGAAGCATGAAAGAAAATTTCTAGAGCATCAGACTGGTAAGATTTTCTCTCAAACCATGAGCTAGGTTTTTGTAAAATTTAATGGGTTTTTTTTTCTTCTTGTCTCTGAATTTTTTTCCAAAAATTTCAAGAACCCAGATTGTAATTTTAAAGATATGATGAAATCTTTACTTCTCCAACTAAAAATATCTTACTTTCCTCATCATGCTTAATCTTGATAAACTTCAGAATTAGGAAAAATACATGCTTTTATTTTTCTAATAGATGAGAGTTTTTTTTGTCTCATTAGTGCACATGGGTGCCCCAAATTGATCCTACAGCCACCTTGGGTCTCCCAATAGGTTCAGTGGTGGTGCAAGATGGGGAATGCAAGGATGGTTTGGACATTCCCTCATATAAAGATGGGATAAAGTATTTGCATATCATGATGGTTCCCCCTTCTACTGATTATGGAGAGGGAGGTTCTTGGGAAGTCCTAAAGGCTAGCAGCGGCGAGGGATATTTTGATGCTAGGGTGCGTAATCAGGGAGGTGCTATGACTGATCCACTAAATGGTGGCAAGGACCTGTAGACATACAAAATGAGCATCATGCATTTAATTAAATTCATTTTCATTCATTCATTAAATAAATCAAGCCTATTTGATTTATCTCTAAGGTCATCCATTTAAATTAAATAAATCAACTTTATTTAATTTGATCCTAACATCACCCTCTTTGATTAAATAAATCAAACATTTATTTAATTAAGTCTAAGATCATGTTTCATCTCCTATTTGATTTACTTTAATCTTTAAATCTAAAGAAAAAAGCTCAAATCACCTAACATCATCTTAATTAATCAAATTCATGATTAATGCTAATCCTAATCCTCTTTTCTCTAGATTTGCAACTTGTGCTCATAAATCAATTTAATTGATTTATTAATTCATCATTTTCCATCAACATGGCATAAAAAGAGAATATTCTTCCAAATTTGAATCTCCCCCCAAATTGACATGTACATCCAACAAAGCATTTAAGAGCTCTTACATGTCTCTTCCATATCTCTACAAAGGTCAAACTTAGCATTTAACTCATCTTGTCATCAAATTCAAATTTCAAATCTCCCCCTCTTTGGCACATTGACCAAAATGTGCTCATTCCTCAACCTCTCACATGTTGACAAGTGGCATCTTGTCATTGGTGGATCTTTAGTCCCACATCCTCCATGTTTGGCATTCTTTTATCCTTCTTGGCTATAAATAGAGAGTCTCTGTATTGTTTTACTCCTCCACAACTCATCCAAGTTAGCATTTCATCTTGATTATCATCTCCACAATCTTAGTATATTTCTCCACAATCTTATGCACAAATACATTATTGTCATTTGAATCCATATCATCCTCAAAGAAATTTAATCATTTAGCTTATCTAAAGGGTTTGAGAAAGGGATACTTTCCACATCAAAGTAGCAGGAATCCCCCTATGAGATGATGTTTGAGTAGTTTAGGAATAGATTTCATGCTTATCAAGTGCTTATAATTTCATGTTAGTTTGATGATGTTATTTTTTCCTTTACATTTTCTCAACAATTTCATGGGGAGAGTTATTATCCCATTTGTTCAATGTTGATGGATTTCTTCATATTTGTCAATCTTTGATCAATGTAAGGTTTTATCTCACATTTTGGCACCCACCATTCTTCTGGCTACGAATCAATCTACAAATTATTATTAATTCATTTGATTTTGTGTCTTGGATTTGCATTAGCTCTAGGTTATGCATTCTACCGACAACAAGAATTTACACATGTTTAGTAATAATTATGAGCTTATTTAATTTTTGCATTCTACTTGTATGGTTACAATCGACATGCATTCTACTTGTGCATGTGCTGTCAACATTCAGAACAAGATTATCTTCTCTCACAAAGCTTCAACATTCACCTTTTTTTTGAATCTTTCTCACAGACTTCCTTGCTTTTAATAAAATATTTCTGGTTTTCATGATAACTCTGTGACCACAATAGAAGTTGCAATTTGGTTGAATAATGCATTTGATTTCTACTACACTCTTTATTTCTGTACACAAAAGCTTCAAGCATTTAAGCATAGTTACTTTTACTTATTCGGTGTAAATCTTTATTTGTGTGACATCCTTTTTGAGACTTGGGTACTAATAATTGCATATTTAGAGGTTAGTCAAGTTGCAAATCGAATCAATGGTTTTATATTATAGAAATCTCTTCATTGGTCATTAAAGGCTATCAACCACTGATACAATACTTGCATTTTTCAATAGTAGCCGATGGAAGAGATGTTTGTACCCTTCTCTTATCATAGGTTGGCCATAGTCCAAGGTTGTAAAATACGAATTTACACCTTCCAATAGCATATGCTTAAAAGTGTCTAAAGCCTTTTCAACAAATTCATTTGGCGCGTATCCTGCAAATGAGATAAAATTTCTTCCAAGCATTTTTTCACTGATTTCACGTTCCTTATTTGTGCTTCCCCATCTTGCATACATGTCTGCACGCATTTCCAACTATTAACATTGATAAAATTTATGTATACTTTATGTTTTGATGAATATTTGTCCCCTTTCACTAAGCTTCACAAGGAGGATGTTGCGCAAAGGTTAAGGAATTTGACTGTACACCTGCTAATAGTATTTTCTTGAAAGTTTTCTATGCCTTTTGCAATAGATCCATCTATGCAAACCCTACAATCAATGCATTCGATGAGATGAAATTTCTTTGAGGGATTTTGTCAAACGGTTCATGTGCTTGGTCTACACACCCACACACTCCATGTGCATTTTCTAGGTGCAGTTTCTTTCCACAGGCTATGAATCATTTGTTTCCAGCCACTATTTCTCTCAGAGGCTGCCAATCCAATGCTTCTATAGATCAGCGTTACCTATTGATGCGGTTGGTGAGATCTTGGGTTGAGCTCAAGCCAATCTTTGATGATGGAGTACATTCCTGCCAAGGAAGTTTACTCATTTTGGATTGCATTAACTGCTACTGATGTTGCCACTACTTCTACTGTGTTGTTGACTAAAGTACATGGTCATTGAATGGTGTTTTGAGTTCACATAATACCCTTTAGATCTGACTGCAATCCAAACACGATTGCTTTTCTTTTTGTGTGATATTCAAAATGGAGATCACAAATTTATAGTATAGTTTAGCACATATTTTATGATGTACATGAGCTCTCTTAGTTAAATGTTGTTGCTTCTCTTATTGTTATCTTTTTTATTTTATACTCTAAGTATCACATATTGTGTATGATGACTTAGCCTTGAAAGTTTCCAACTAGTTTGAAATGTTAATGAAAAACTGATTCAATTTTTCTGATGGGTCTAGCATGCATTCTCTATACATAGGCGCCATGGATTCACCAATACCTATGCTGAATAGTTTGTCGTCCATACCATAGGTCTGAATTTTGAGCCATAGTAGGCAATTTTAGTAAACACTACATCTACTAGCATCCCATGTACAACAAATACATGTGTCATACTCTTTCAAAGATTCAGGGTTACATATAGAAGAAAACCTCTTAGTTGAAAGTGAAATTAATATTATGATCATTATTTATGAGTGCAGGATTCTAGAAGATTTCTTATGATTGGTTCTTCTCCTATTTTTGAAATCATCAATTTAAAACCTGCTATTGAGATAAGTAAACTATATCTGTCAGTAGGAAAAATACTTGTTGCATGTGCTTCGATATTAATGCATAGTAATTATTGTTGTTAGCTGGCTATAAATGTTTCTAGTGATGCATGCCTAGTGATGCATAGTAATTGAGTGCTATTATGTGGTATTCTTTGAACATTTTTATGCATCTTAGTTAGATTCTTTGAACATTTATTGCTATTGTGTCATATTCATTGAACAAATGTGACTGGCAATCCATCTTACTGATAAATGTGGCTCTTTGATACTATAATTAGCTTTAATGGTGTGACTGGCAATCCATCTTATAGATTGGAAATTTTTTGCTTTTTTTGCAGGGTTTTGCCAAGTGAGTAAAAATTGAGATATTTTGAAAATATTTTCTGTTTGCATCACGAAACTATGGTGGTCCTTCTCATGTGAGAATCACAATCAAAATTGAGCTGAAGAAGTGAACATTGAACTTGAAGATTTGAAAAGAGCATTTTTAAATGCTTATTCTAATGATCTAGAATGTCCAATTTCTACTTTTATTTTTTGTTTTAGGCCAACTAAACCATTGATTTTTTTTCAAAGTTGGGCTAAAAATTGAACTCTAGAAACTCAATAGCTTTTGGATTTGGTTAAAATTGAACAAAAAAACTTCACATTCAATTTTGGTGCTTTAAAATGAAATCATCATTGCTTTGAGGCTAAAACAAACAAGTGTTTGAATTGAGTGATTTTTTTCTTTGGTGTATTTTGAGTGCGTATCCTCTCCCCTTGCGCTTCGTGTGATCTAGGGTGCAAGAGAAACACTCAAAATGCATTTTATTGCTTTGAGTCACCTTTAAGAGAGGGCTTACTATGAGAAACACTTTACAATGCGAAACCCATAGGCAAGTTCTTGCAACCATGTTTACCGACGGGCTATATCAAAGGGTGTGGAATCATGAGAAATTAGCACCAATTCATTCCAACAACAGACTGCACCTAATCCTATGCCTTAAGTGGAACAAGAACGGTTGAAGAGCCTTAAGTGGCCAAGAAAGTGAGTGTTGGTTCCAGTGTTCATTGTTTTTTATCATTAAGAACCTTGTTTGTAGTAACCAACCAGTCCATCCAATGAGTTTATCAAAGTGGTGCATTGGAACTTAGATTCTAAGAAGTTACTTGCCATGTCTGATTTTGGTTAAAATATAGAGGTTAAGACTTAATTCTTAACATACCTTTATATTTTTTCCTTGGTTGCATGTAAAATCATCTCTTCTACTATGAAGGGAATGAGGCAAGCCCACCAAGAAAAACATACCAATTGAGCTAGGATGTTATATTGCTTATGAGTCAGTTTGAAAACACAGTGCTTGGATCCAAAACATTGAGACAAACATTAAGCAAATCATTCAAATTTCAAACCCTTGAGGAGAAGCAAATATCCTTGAATGAATTTGCATGCCCTTGCTTGCCCTTGGGATTCATATCCTTAGAGGTTTCTAGGCATTTGGATTTCATCTCAATTTTCTCCTACTAAAGTCAACATTAGGAAACTATGCTCTTAAAACCTTGATTTTCACATAATGGACCTTTTGGAATGAAAATGGAATTGAGACATAGACATTCAGTTTGAAAACTAAGAAAAAAGTGTGTTTGTGGTAAAAGAAATTCATTAACCAAGATTAACTCAAATTGAAGCCGACACATGTGCTTGTTTATCTGTTTATCATCTTTCGAGCAAACATTGGTCTTTTGGTTTGAACTACTCTTAGAGAATTCAATATCTAGGTCTAGTAAACAAATTCGCTCTAAGTATCTTAGGATCAAAATCCACACTTTCATCCATCCCCCTAATATCAAAATCAAAGTCACTTCACAAACAATTCTTGGAAATCTTGAAAAAATCCCTCATGCTAAACTTTTGGAAAATCATTTGAACCAAATCAAAATCATTCTGTTTGATTTGATGTGTGTAGATGAATCCTTCTCTAGATATTTAGTCAAATTATTGATCCTTTTGAACAAGTCGATCCCTTGATAACATCCAACATCTTGGGGTTAGGAGTTCATAAATCCAAAATCAAAATCCAATCAAAAAATAATCTTATTTTGTTAGGTGTGTTTAGATGAATCCTTCTTCTCACACTTAGTCAAATTAGCATCTTGTGGACAAATTTACTCTAGGACAATATCCAACCTCTTAGATTTTATGAGTTCACTATCCAAATCAAGTCAAACCAATCCAAATCAAATCAAAACATCAATCCAAGTCCTAAAGTTTAGAATCCTCTTCAAGGTTTCCTAAGAGTTCCAGTCATTCACCAATCATACATCTTTCATATCTCATCACCATCATTTTTATCCTTAAAATCTTAGACTTTCTTTTTTGTACCTAGAGTTTAGATCAATCCAAAGAATTATAGTTCACCTCCCACATTCTTGAAAATTGATCCTTATTTTATGGTCCAAACTAGACCTCAACACAAGAGGAAACATGGAATATAAACTTGCTCCATACATCATGAGTAATCAAAATCAATTGAACTTTCAAAGCCTTACAATTATAATTGATTATCAAAACTCACATTTATACAATCCATACATGGGATCATTATCTCCTAAAAACCTCAATGGTACAACAAATGTGAGTATGCCCAGTCAAAATTTTGGAACACTCTTCCTGATGGTAGATTTAAATCCAAGTCCAAACCTACAAGTCTATCAACCAAACAATCAATTCATGAGCCTTCAAATGAACAACGTCATCATATCAAATCCCAACATGCCAAATGTGAATGTACCAAGTAAAAATTTACAAAACATGAACATTTTGAATCCAAACTTGGTAAACTTTGGGATGGATATGTTTGCAAATCATACGAATATTGTTCAAAGTCCAAACAAGATGTTAATGACTTCATGTATTAATCCAAGTCAAGGTACACCATGCAAAATCAAAGTTACCTAAATCAAGGCAATGTGATTCCCAACATCAACAATGTTCAATTTCAACCTATCATGCCAAATCTGAGCATCATCCCAAATCAGAACATTGTCCAAAATCAATCGATCCAAGGAAATCCATCAAGCACCAATCAAATCATCACATCAAATCCTCCAAATATACCATTGATATCGCAACAACAGATGGTATCCAATCAAACAACAACGTCGATCCTGACAAATCAAAACACAGTCTCCCAAGGACCTATCACCTCAGTCATTTCAACCATCACTATCACTTCAATCATTCCAACCACCACTCTCACACCCATCACATATCAACCCCTCACTACCATGATTACTTCAAGCGTATCTCAACCACTTGTCACTGCATCCAACACAATTCTGAATCTGCCACCACTACCACCTAAACCAAACACAACAAGCCAATACAGTAATGTGCTAAAAGCTTACCAAGCCTGCCAAAAAGCACTCTAGTAGTACCAAGCTACTCAACAAGCTACTCAGGCTACCCAAGCCTCCCAAGTTGTGCAAGCTACTCAAGCTACCCAACAAACACAAGCACAAACATGAAAAAATGATACCTATTGGGGACAATGATCAAGATTCGACCAATGACCATGTCAAAAATGTCTCTAAATCACCTAATGAGTTAGAGGGCATATCTCAAGAATTCATTCAAAAGCATGATCAACATATTTCACCAAAGTCTAGCAATGGTCCTTTCCAAGACATATTGAGATCCTTCGACCTCATAGTTGCAGATATTGAAGGAATCTTCAACTCAACATTTGATCCAAGTCCACTCAAAGATCAAGAGGATATTGAGCCACTTCGCATGCCTAATGAGGACATCCAAGAACCCTTTATAAGAAATAAATCCTTTGAATCTGACCCATGTCAAGAAATTGGTCCAAAGCATGTCAAGAGAGATTCCAAAATCATTCAAGATCAAGAATTTGTATCTCCAAGATACTACAATGATCTACTGGACACTCTCTTATCTATACAAGATGTCACAAATGATGATCATGTCCATATTACACATACTCCTCCATCTACCCATGAGATGCTTCCTATGGATGGACATGTAGATGATCTTCATTCAGAACATGATTCCTTTACTCCTGACATTATTACACAAAAAAAGTAGGTTATCAATTCCTACAGTCAAACTAAGTTGTCAACATCAGGATTAGATATATCCCAATTTTGGACTAAGGACATCATGTATGAAGATATCCAACATTATCCACTCAAGGAAACCATTGAGATAGAACAAGATATTCTGGAGTCAACAGAGCATCCAATTGAAATATCATCTGTAGTGGTCATTTATCGGAGAATGCATTCTAAACAAGAGCTCTCAGAATAGGCAGAATCAAAGCATGAAGGTACTGCTTCCACAATATTGGGGCCAACTATGCCTCAAGCAAACATGAACATAGGAAGCATGAAGAGTCACTATGATGAAACTAGTGTTAATACTACAACTAGCCATGTCATGAATCTTCATCCACCCATCACCCCATTCACTAATTGGGACCAACATGAAAAGAAAGATTTGAATCAAAGTAGAAAGAACCTTATCAAAGAAAAATAAATAGAGCATGAAGGACACATCAAATACACATGGATACCAAAAAATTTACAAAGAAAAATTATCCCTATCAAACTCCATCAGTCAAAGAAACTATGGGGAAAAATCAAAAAGGGAAATGTATCCATCAAAGACGTCCACAAAAGAAAAAGCAAGCTTCTCAAGCAACATACAAGGTATATCAAGTAGTTGGTCCTAATTCCATGCACACTTTCATATCCACCCATCATTGCTCATCTTCCCAAGTTTGGAGAGTCAAAGTTTCCAAACTATCAACCAATCCATCTTTTCTCCATAAACAAAATCCATCCATGCCTCCACGTGTGATATCCAATTCTAAAATTGACCATGTATTGTCAACTACCCTTCATCATAAGGATTCTGAAGGCACTCTATCACGATATGCGCACAGAGATAGAGTTAACCCTGGTATCAATAAAGCAAATCAAGAATCCCAAAAGCTACATTCAAGTGCATATATCTTAGCAAAGCAGCTTCTTCAAGCATAATATCGATGGCACATTATGAGAAAAGAATCTACATAAACACCACTAGGTGGTTCAAAATGAGCTTAAAATCTTTCAAAAAAAAAAATTTAAAAATGAAAATCCAAAAAAAATCAAAAAAGGATTGAAAACAGTAAAGAAAAAAATCATCCTCTAGTGAAAACCGCATAGGCAGTGCTTTGGACAGGTACGATGATGAAAACCTAGAAAATCGGTGTCATGTGTAGAATTGAGCATCTGCATACGCCAGTTCAGGAGGAACCATCTTATCCCATCCATAATAAGGCCATCATTCCATCCATCTCAACCATAATAAATCTATTCATCCATGAACCATTTATCTAATCCATCTTTATCCATTTGCATCCATATTCCAAGTTATCTTGATCTTGAAAAAATTTGGTGCACACTTTACAATTGCTTATGGCAAACATCCTGACATGAGTCACTTTCATTGATCCTATCCTACCCAACATTATTTGAGCCACTATCCAAATGAGCTATTCTTCATCCAATCACCTTATCTTATCGCAAGATAAACCATATCCATCCATCCATACACCGATCCAAGGCATTCCATACATTGCTAGACACTAGGGGCAGATATTTGCATTTTGTTTTAGGAATAAATCTTGATCTATATCCTCCAACTTATATGGTGATCCAAACATTGGAAAACGTGAAATCAAATTGGTCAAACCACTTGTGAGCGAGAATCCAAATCACTAGCCCATGGCATATTTTGATGAGAATACATTCCTTATCAATCTTCATCTTTTATCGAACATCAATCCAAACAATCAATATCAATCACATCTAATGCATGCTTCAATGTCACATCAAATCATTCAAAACAATTTTGTTCCAAATCAAGCTTCAAAATCTTGATCAATCGAATCCAGTCAACCCATAATCATCTTGGGATATCCATCCTAATCCTTATGTTGCTTAACACTATCCTTGCATTGTTGTGTATCCTCAACAATGTTATCATCATCAATCCCTCATCATCTTGGGATATCCATCCTAATCCTTGTGTTGCTTAACACTATCCTTGCATTGTTGTGCATCCTCAACAATGTTATCATCATCAATCCACTAACAAGATTAATCAACCTTAGCTTGGTTTTCAACAAAATCTAAAATAGATCATTGATATCATCAGACACATCCATATCCAAATCGTCAAAATCATGTGAAAAATACAAAAACACTCAAAAAATTAGAAAAATATCAAAAACATGGCATTCGAACTACATCGTCTCTAAGCTTAAATGTAGGAAAGTCTAATGTTTGATCAGCCCCTAAGACATCAAAATCCAAAAGCATTCAAAAAAACACAAAATCCAAAATCATTCATAAAATCTCAAAAAACCCCAAAACATTTGAAAAATAAAAAATCAAAACATTTCTAAAATCTTGAAAATACCAAAAATAGGCTCAAAACATTCCAAAAATGTCAAAAAATACAAATATTTGAAAAAATCCATCTATCTCATCTCGCTTTCACTCGAAATAATTAATCATCCATAATAAACCATCGTCACCTTCATCCTTTGGCAATACAAACAAAAAAAATCACAAAAATCAACAAAAGCAAACTTCAAACACACAATCAAAATCAAAACAACAAACCTTTAAACGCAATATCAAAATCTTGATCATTCACAAACATGTCAATCAACCTTATATCAACAGCCTATCAAACAACTTATCAACCATCATCATCTTATACAATGCATCTCCTAGGATATATCATTCTGACAATGGGCATCATTTTGGATATCACTCAAGGATTCTTATCCTATCAAAACAACTCCCTTTGTCTAGAGGTATGAAAAAAATTGATTTCTTTGTTTGCTTGATATTTTCTTTTCATTTATCTTTTTGCATTCACTCCAATGACCTCTCAATGATGTCTACTCAAAAATGATTTAGAGAGAAAGGAATGGGGAAACGATAATTATTTTTTGTCTGTTGTGTTTGTTGGACATTCTTGGAATATAACCTTGGTGAATACTTTCTTTGTTAGGTATATATTGAAGGTGTTTTGGGAAACTTGTTGACTATTGCATTTATAGGTTATACCTTTCCATGTGTTGGTCTGAAATGTTTGAAACTTTTGAAGTACATCCTAGCAAGGTTTTTGTATGTCAGGTGTGAGCAAGAATACTCCTATCTATTTTTCGAGTCAAATTCCATCACACTAGGTGCAACACCATCCTGGTTCTCTATACCTTGATGCATCATGCCTATGTGTGTTATCAAACATAAGGTAAGTAGCCCTTTTAAAATTCCAATCCTTGATAAGAAAAGCATCATCTATCATCATCATCATCTCTAATAAAGTCTTGACCAATCATGGACTTGCTGGATCCTCTTGTCTTCATCTCATTTCTTATTTCTTCTCTCTGCACTAACATGCTATCATGACATGCATCCATCATGCATCAACAAACCATCAGCATACCACATATCATTCATATCATACATAATAGGAAACACCGATCATTTCACATGCATTGCATTTGCATCATCATCATAATATAGATCTATTAGTCTAAGCATCTGCATAAAACATCCATTGCATAATCATATAGGCATCATCACATCATTCACATCATCCATTCTAGATGCATTGCATCATCATTTAAGTTGTTTAGGATAATATATATTTGTTATTCTCAACATGTTAAAACCATCCCATCATCATCATAACCATCCATTTTAAACCTCTTTATCATGAGATCAACCCTCAAATCGAATCTTTTCACTCTATCTCTTGAGGGGAAATCTATCAGTGTACTTTTTGGTAGGACATCTGGAAAAAAAAGAAAAATTGAATTTTGATCGCGGTAAGTTTATTCTTTGAATCAGCACAACAAGTACATTGCTTCAAAGAGGGGCAAAAGGTAGACACAAAATTAGCATCATGCATTTAATTAAATTCATATTCATTCATTCATCAAATAAATCAAGTCTATTTGATTTATCTCTAAGGTCATCCATTTAAATTAAATAAATCAACTTTATTTCTGTCTAATTTCATTGTGAAACACAATATATAAGATCTTGGTGAAGTCTTTGGAAAACAAATTAAAGAAAGTGTTGGAGCTGGTAATCTCAGAAGAATAAAACTGATTCACTCAAGGAAGAGAGATCATCGATAGTATTACTACTGCTGCTAAAAAAATTCACATAATCACGTCAAAACATTTGAAAAGTATGATAATCAAATTGGATGTTAGCAAGTCATATGATAGAGTTCAGTGGGATTTTTTGCTAGAAGTCATGAAGAAGTTTGGGTTCTCGATTCAATGGTTGGACATGATTTACATATGTATATCAATCCTAGGTACTCAATTTTTGTTAATGATTCTTTATGTGGTTTTTTTGATGCAATTAACAGACTGCGATAGGGAAACCCCCCATCTCCATTTCTATTTGTGATAATGGTTGGGGCAATGGGATGAAATTTCAAGCATCTTCACCTCAATGGTAGTTGGAAGGGAGTGGTGGTTGCCAATAGTTTGGACCTTGTCTTCCACTCCCAGTTTTTGGATGACACAACATTGTTTGGTGAAGCGACATTAAGAGAAGGGGAAGTTATAAAGTCGACACTAGATGAATACACTATAACAGTCTCAGGCCAAATCCTAAATAAAGAGAAATAAGAGATATATTTTTTCAATACCAAAGGTGTCACTCAGAAGCTGATTGAGAAAAAAATTGGATTCCAAGTTGCTACACCCCCTTCAAAATATTTGGGTGCACCATTGTTCCAGGACAGTTGCAAAATAGATCACTAGTGAGAAATGATATCAAAGTGCAAGGGTAAAGCTAAAGCATGGAAGAGTAAATGTCTCTTGTTGGCCGGTCGTATTCAAATGATAAAATTAGTGTTTTTAGCAGTTCCAATCTATGTAATGTCATGTTTTAGCATAACTAATAAGGTAGGGTTATTTAACTATACTAATTCTAAGCCGCTGAACACTTAGGGTGGTCGTGGGCCCCTTTAATCCATCCCGTCAGCCGCTTAGGATCGCCATATTCCTGCTTCTATTAATCCTGCCCAAAGTTTAATTTTTTGTGAATCATTTTCTCCGCCTATATTTGGCATCAAAGAACAAGTTTCCTCAATCTCTAACGTATCTCATTTCCACGATACCGCACTCTCGCGGCTAAAATGGGAGCTCTGGAACAGGGTATGGGCGTCCATTATTACTGCTGTAAATGCTCTGGTGGACATGTAAGCAAAATGTGGAAGCATAGACAAGGGACGTGAACTGCTTGCCAGGATATCTCAAAGAAACGTCTCATTGAATGCTACGATTGCAGGATATGCACAAAATGCAGTTGTTGAAAAGGATTTAGAAACTTTCAATCGAATGTATTCAGCAGGTTTAAAGCCAGACTCCATAATCTTTGACATCCTCCTCCTTGCCTGTGTCAAAATGGGAGATTTGGAACGGGGTATGGACATCCACCACAGGATAAAGGAATGGAGTTTTATCAGATGCTGTAGCTGCAACTACCGTGGTAGACATGTATGCAAAATGTGGAAGCATAGATAAGGCACGCGAACTGTTTGACAGAATATCCCAAAGGAATGTGGTCTCATGGAATGCCATGATTGCAGGATATACACAAAAGGGATTTCGTGAAAAGGCTTCAGAAAATTTCAAAAAAATGCAACTAGCAGGTGTAAATCCAGACTCTGCAACCTTTGCCAGCATCCTCCCTGCCTGTGCCAAGATGGGAGCTTTGGAACAAGGTATGCAATCAATCAAAGGATAAAGGACAGAATGTTTTTGTCATATGTATAAAACTTAATGGAAGGGGGATTTTGCTCAAATATTATCCTTGGAAATGCTCTAGCAGACATATATGGTAAATGTGGAAGCATAAACAAGGCACGTAAACTGTTTGACAAAAATGCCTCAAAGAAATCTTGGAAATGCTCTAGCAGACATATATGGTAAATGTGGAAGCATAAACAAGGCACGTAAACTGTTTGACAAAAATGCCTCAAAGAAATGTAGTCTCAGGGAATGCAATGTTTGTGGGGTATGCACATAATGGATTTTGCAAGGATGCTTTCAAAATATTTGAATTAATGACTTGTACTCCGGAATATATCCGGACACTATGTGCATGCAACCATGCAGGTTTAGTGAATGTGAGTTGTACATACTTCAATAACCCTTACTGCATTATTGACCTGCATGCTTGTGTTGGAGTATCTTGAGGACACCCTTAACTTTAGCATCTTGACCTGCATGCTTGTGTTAGAGTATCTTGAGGACACCCTTAACTTTATCATCAAGATGCTAATTAAACTTGGGGTGGATGTGTGGATTTGTTTTCTTGCTGCCTGCAGATCCAATATGAATACAGGTTTACGAGTATTTATAGCAATGCTATTTTTTATTTGTATCTTAAAATAATCTGGTTAATGTTCCCTCAACTATTTAGCAATGGGCAGGTCATGTGAGCAAATGGTAAGGGTATTGATGAAAGATAAAGAACTAAAAGCTCCTTGGATGTAGTTGGATTGAATGTCATAAAATGGTGCATGCTTCTTGTGTAGGAGGTCACAATATATCTATGCGAAGTTGGAGAAATTGGTTTGGGAGATGAAGGCAGCAAGGTATTTTTGAGACGCTAGACACTTAGTGGTGTGGAAAAGGAGGGGAAACATTATTTCTTTGCCACCATAGTGAAAAGTTGTCAATTGCTTTTGGTTTTCTAGACATGCCCCTTAGAACAACTATTAGACTTGTTAAGAACCTTCAAGTGTGTGTTAATTGTCACATTGCAATAAAATTTATCTCTAAGATTGTTGCAATTCCTACTTCTAATTATTAGTTTAGTTGATTTCACGAGGAGGAAATAAACTCACTTGCATACACATTTTTCCATGGATTAGTCCAAGGCCTTGTTAATTCATGAAGATTAATATCTTGTATGAAGTTATTTTGAAAAGCTTTAATTATGATAAACCTTAATATATTGTTTCTTATGTTGGTTTGCTTATCCTAGAATGTTTATGTATATTCTCTAATAAAGTTTCCATTTCTTTATGCCTTGCAACACCATCTCTAATTTTAGATAAAATCAGGGAATCCTTTGTTGATGTTTGTCCTTTTGAGCCTTTACCTTGCATATCATTCTTACTAAAAGGACTCTAGTGTGCTTCTAATTCTTTTTAAGTTTGATTTTGTTGCCTATAGAATCCCTCATTGATATTTGATCAAAAATATATTATTGTCCCTATAGTTGTTCTGTGATATCTTTGCCTTGCCCCTTTTTAGGTGATGTTGGGGCCTATATTAGTAAGTGCAAATTTATCAAAGTCAAGCATTTCATTTCTTAATAGAACTATGTTTTAGCCACTAGTTGTAACCAATCTAAGAATTCCTTCAATAGACCCCCATATTAAAAAATGTTCTTGTTGTAGTGTTTTGTCTTTCATTGTATTTGTCACATCCCTAAATATCTTAAGTTCTATAGAAATTTCTAAGTATTAGGGGTGATTGTGTTTATTTGTAGCCTTTATTGGGTATACAAGTTTCCTCTTGCCAGTGTCCTTTCCCTCCATTCCTTGAAACCCAACATTTACATTTTTGTTTGAGACCTTTGATTATTTGTCTTTTAGACTTCTCATTACTTAGGTACTTTATCATGGATTTACCCATGCTTCAACTCCCTCCTTTGTCTTTGTCTTTGGCCCTAGGATTTTAGGTCTCCATGTAATTATGTACTTCTTAAGCTATAAGACTAATCCATGAACCTTAATTATCTCCACTTGCACTTTCCATGCTTTCTCTCATTTAGCATTGAGTATTCACTGTCCTTAATTCCTAATTTGAGGATCCAATTTTCCTTTAAGTCTCAAAATCTTGAGCTCTTAGTATTTTCCCTACTCATTTCCCTCGACCCACTTCCCATCTAACTTCCTCCTTGTGGAATCCATACTTGTAGGATTACTCATACCAGGTCATAACAAAAGGGATAAGGTATGTGATAAAACCAATCTCTAAACCTTGAAATTCTTTCATCTTATTTGCCTTGCTATTTTTTCTTCTAGCATTAGACACCCCACATTAATGATTCCTAACCCATTTCCATTCACCTAATGTATGAACAAAAAGCAAATAAAATATGAAAGATGACAAAAAGTAAGGAGGAATTAGTGAAATATTATGAACAATGATTTAAAAGTGTGTTTAGAAAGCTAGAAGAAACCTTGACATAAAATAAATGAATTGAGTGTTTTATTTTAGGTTTAGCCTCTCACATTATAGTAGAAGTAGAAGTGAAGATTTCCTCTTCTTATAAGGATGTAGTAGAATTGATCACCAGAATATATTCCTAGTCAAAGATAAGGGATAATGATTTATCGGGAAATAATGAAATTGATAATTTCAATTTGAGCTAGACAATGTAATGTTGAAGTAAGAAATTATAATGAAAGGTAAGAAAGATGAGACTTCTCTGCTACCTAGAAGAAGTAAATTTTGGTTTAATAATTACAGTAGGGAAGAACATCTAAGGAATGAATATTTGATAATGAAAGGCACAAAGAGGGCTACCATACTAAGAGGGGAACTTGGGAAATTCCCTAGAAATATAGTAAGTATATATTGTAAAGTATAAAGTGGGACAAACATGACACAAATAGGTGTCCAACGTTACTTCATGAAGAAGATGAATATGATTTTTTGGATGGGTATGGATAGAACATAAGGTTTAGATATAAGAGCATTCAATGTTTATTTGGCGCATGGCTAGTGGGAACTTCAATTCAAAGAAAGTATAAGACCACCTAACAATATACATTATATGGTACCACAAATTCAAGATATATGACCCTCTATGAGATAGCATGATAACTATTGAGAAAGAGGTGGTAGGGGAGGCTACCACGATAATAATAGAGGTATTGGAGAAAGAAGGACCAAAAGAACAAACTATTATAACTATGGTAAACTAGGCCATTATGTTAATGAGTGCAAAAGGAAAAAGGGAGGAAAATTCACATGTTATTTTTGTGGTGATAAATCACATGATATTAATAGTTGTCCCAAATTTAATAGTTCTATAAGAATGTGTTGGCACCATTGATTAGAAAGTGAATAATTATCTAGTCCAAATGTAACCTATGATGCTAAAACAGTAATAAGTAACTAAATTGGAGGAGAAAACAAATCAAATATAGAAAATGAATGTAGAATAGGAGAAACATCATTGACAAAAGAGAAATTGGAAAATAATACAAAGGAGAAAAAATGGAAAAAGTCAAGAAAAACTTGTCATGTAGAAACTTAAGAAAAAGAGAAAAAGAGAAAAAGAAAAAGAACTTCAGTAATTACTAGGGTTGGATTAATAGAAGCATATCCTAAGATAATCTTATGAATGTGAAGAGAAAATAATATCTAGGTAAAAGGGAACATGATTTGGTGATAAGTAATTCCAAAGAGCTAACTAAGAAAAAAAAGGAGGGAATAATAATAAGGCATGTTTTCATAGATAAATAGCTCTACATACTAAAAATAATTGGTAAATTTGGTAAAATAAGAAGAGGTTTGGATTCAAGGGTTGGATAGGATGAGTTGGATAAGGTTTTTTGAAGAAACACATGAAAGATGGAACTAGTTTTTTTTCTAGCTTCATCCAATTAGAGTTAGCTTTTGAATGGAGATAGTACTTGTTTAGATGATGAAGAGGAGTAAGGAAAATTTGATTAGTTTAGTTAATTGTTAGGGTTGGATTAAGGAGAAAATTATAAGTTATTGGTGTTCTTCTTTGTAGAATTATTGGTTTCTTGAGAAGAGGATGGGGTTAAAAAATAGAGGCATCAAGGTCAAAGAGATGACCTTAAGGTGATCTATCACCTATGGATAATCATACAAGGTGGTACAAAGTGTTATAAATGTTGGATATTTGTGAAGAGATTTTTATTGTGAAGCTTTGGGAAAATATTCTTAATAAATACTATCTTGATATTAGAGTCGAGAAGAAGATATGAGATCTATGAAAGAAGGCATTAATAATAGAAGATAAAATCCCTCACATTCTCATTTATACCTTGATTACAATGTATAACATTGATGAAATTGACCTACAATCCTATGTTGGATTGAATGTGCTTCATGAAAAGATAAGTGAGATCTAGAGGAAAAATAGGTAGATAACTTAGAGTAGAACCATTTTAAGGTTTATTCCTTAATGAATAGAGAAAAATCTTAGCTATGAATTTATCATCAAGGTAATAATCAACACACATTGATCTATAAGGGATTCAATGTATATATTAGGATCGATTATCCAATTATACATGTATGCAATGTTTAGCATGATGAACTATGGTTCTTGTGGATGATTTATTATAGCCAAATATATTATGTTGTGGAGGAGGTTTAAGGTTCCATCCCCCAAGGTAGAAGATGATGGGAGAATAGATAGTTAGCATTAGATTATTGGGATTTCTTGAATTAGATGGTAAATGATAGAGTAAGAGGCATAGGTTGGGACATTGAGGGTAAGAGATATTATTTTTTTCATTTTATGATAAGAGTGTGGCAAGGGTAGTGAGGTTAAGGGTAGGATAGGAGAGGGAGTGACAATAGTGGTAAGAGAGGATCAAGCAAGATAAGTGAAGGGTAAGGGTTAAGAGGGTGGCACATATGGGTAGGATGTAAAGCACTTGCTTGAGGGGACATGATCATAGTTAGGGGAGAGAGAGAGAGAGAGTAGAAATATCGGTTGGATGAGGAGTAGATAAGAAAATTTAGGTGAAGGAATATCTATTGGTGGAAAAAAGAAAAGAGGTTGGATAGAAGAGAGGGATGAAGGTAAGGGACATGAGTGTGGATAATATATCATATACCTTGTAACATCTCTAACCCCTAAATATGGGTAATGATGATATTTGTTAAGAAGTGTGCAAGTGAAGAGATTTAGGATTAGGTGGCATCATCAAGTAGGCTATGTTGGAGGAGAGACAGAGGTGGTCAATTTGGTGAATGACAAACATAGAATCATCTAGTAGGGGTTCATTATCAAAGTGGTTATCTTTGTGAGACATGTAGAATGGGACATCATGTGGGGTGGATGGCAATTAAGGAAGGGTAATGAAATAAGGAAGAGGAAGGAAAATACATGAATAGGTTTAGTTGAGGGTTCCTAGAAGAGATACACTTGTATGAGGAAGGGATGGTCAAAGAAGGAAGGGTGATAATTTCTATCAAATAACAACAAAAATAATTCATCCTTATATACTATACGAAATTTGAGTAAAAAACTTATAGTTTTAATTTTTCAATGAAAATAATAGACAAAGACAATAGTGTAGTAAATGTACAATAACCTAATTTTGATAAGGTCTATAAGTTGCACATATTTTTATGATTAATCAAAAATAATTTTTTGTTGAATGATTATAAAATTAAAAAATCAAAGTAGAATTATCTAATTTCCGAATATTAGAATGAGAGTTTGTTATTTAGAGAGAAAAAATATTTTGAGGATGAAGAAAGGAATAAATAATGAAGGTTAGGATTCACATCAAGCTCACCTGAAACACAAATAGATAATAGATATCCTACATAATTTAAATGTAGGAATGCCTTTTCAATTATCTATCTTAGGATTCAACTAGCAACATATCATAAATAGGTTTACTTAAATTAATACAAACACACATAAATTCTCTACCAACTAAATAACAAATTATTTTTCTTTCTATTTAGATTGTTTAACATGTATTACTTATACGAAATTATTAATCTAAATGGGACTCAGTTGGGAAATGATAACAAAATAAGAAATTGGTTTATTTACTAGAAATTAAATTTATTAATAACAAGATTGTTAAAGACATTTATAAGGAAATAAGAATGAAAGATGGAAACTGTATAATCTAGTTGATGGAAAATAATAGGAAGGCCCTATTGAAAAACATAGGTTGCTAATAGGAGGAACAAATTCCATTTTTGATATAAGGATGTTGGCACAC
>VDFB02060324.1:0-29170 GCA_007258455.2 Sequoia sempervirens | reverse complement strand
ATAAGTAGTTCATCTGATCCAAATGGTAGTCATCTACAATGTTTCCTGCATCAACCAAATTTTGAAAGTTCATTGCCTAAACTTCCAGCAATTTTTCATAATTTTCTTCCACAAGAGGTACAAACATCACCTGTAGATTCCATGAGTAATCTCATGAAGCAGATATAATTGTCTCCAGGTCATTGCTTGAATGTTAATAGCAAGCTATCACAATCTCAATAGGATGACTTATTAAAAATGCTACAAGAACAGCATAAAGCTTTTGCATGGGAATATGGGGACATCCAAGGCATAGATCCTCGAGTTTGTACTCATAGGATATATATTAAAGAAGATTGCTCACCAGTTAGACAACCTCAAAGAAGAATAAATCCAGCACTTAGAGAAATAGTTAAAGGTGAGCTTCAAAAGTTGCTTGATGCTAGTTTTATTTATCCAATCTCTGACAGTCAATGGGTTTCTCCACTCGTCATTGTCCCCAAGAAAGATGGAAAATGGAGAGTGTGTGTAGATTACAGAGAATTGAACAATGCCACTAAAAAAGATCACTTTCCACTACCTTTTGTGGATCAAGTACTAGACTCACTGTCTGGCAAAAGATATTTTTCCTTTTTGGATGGTTACAGTGGATACAATCAGATAAAAATTGCCCCTGAAGATCAAGATAAGACCACTTTTACCGTCATTCATGGGGAATATTTGTTTATTCACCTTTGCCTTCGGTCTATGGCAATGGGCCAACAACATTTCGTGAGCAGTAATTAGTATCTTTAAGGATATATCTCTATGAATGTATGGAGATTTATATGGATGATTTCACTACCTATGGAGTCACATTTGAAGAAGCACCGTGAATTTAGAAAAGTTATTGAAAAGGTGCAGAGAGAAAAATTTGTCCCTAAATAATGAAAAGTGTTTTCTAATGATGGAAGAAGGTATTGTTCTAGGTCATCATATTTCAAAAAATGGAATTCAGGTTGACCCTGCTAAAATTGAAGTAATTCAGAATTTACAAACTCCTGCAAAACAAAAAGATGTCAGAAGTTTCCTTGGCCATGCAGGGTATTATAGAGGGTTTATAAAAGATTTCAGTAAAGTTTTCAGTCCACTTTATGCCTTGTTAACAAAGGATTCTCAATTTGAGTGGACAGAGGCCTGTGAAAAATATTTCCTGCAACTAAAGGACTTGCTTACTAAAGCCCCTGTTCTTCAAGGTCCCAAATGGAATTTACCTTTCCACATACATGCTGATGCCTCTGATTTTGGTCTAGGAGCAGTTTTAAGTCAAAAAGAAAATTCAATTGAGCATGCTATCTACTTTATCAGCAAGAACCTTCAAGGTCCTGAGCTTAACTATATTGTTACAGAAAAGGAATTGCTTGCAGTAGTGTATGCTTTGAATAAATTTAGGCATTATATCATAGGTTATCAGATATTTGTCCATACTGACCATGCATCAATCAAGTATCTGATGAACAAACCTACCATCTCTGGTAGGTTGGCACGATGGCTCCTATTGTTACAAGAATTTGACATTACAATAATTGACAAACCAGGAAGAGCTAATGTTGTAGCTGACTTTTTATCAAGACTTCAATTAGTTGCACTTGTTGAACATGAGGTCATTGATGATAGGTTTCCAGATGAACACTTGTTTTCCATTGTTGCACATACACTATGGTATGCAGACATTGTCAATTATCTAGCAGCAAACGTAATTGTACCTCATTTTTCCAAAAAGAAAAAATTACACAGAGAAAAAGTTTGAATCTTCATGGATCGCAAATTCATTCTTGTTTTATACTCTGGACCTTGATCTAAGTGGATGCAAGATGTGTAAGAGAAGATGAGACTTATGATATCTTGCATGCTTCAAGCAATGAGCAACCATGTGGGGACATTTTGCAGCAAAAGAACAGCAATGAAAGTTCTTACAACAGGGTATTACTGGCCAACATTACACAAGGATGATGTGGCCTATACAAGGAAGTGTGACAGATGCCCGCGTATGGGAAGACCAACTAAGTCAAATGAAATGCCACTATGTCCGCAAGTCATAGTCACCCCTTTGGATAAATGGGGGATGGATTTTGTGGGACCAATTGATCCACCATCAAATGGCAAGCCATATATTCTAGTTTCGTACGCATCGTAATAAAATGGGTCGGTAAAAGCTATGACTCACTGATAAAGGAAGTTAATCAATTTTTGTATGAAATAAATTTTCACTAGATTCGAGTTCTGAGATTTGTAACCGACCATCAAGGAGCTCAATCTTCATAATTAACTGACACCGCATCTAATGAATGACTATAAGATAAAACATAGAAGTCCAAATTTTATCATCCTCAAGCCAATGGTTAGGCGGAGGTAACAAATAGGGAAATTGAAGTGATCCTCACAAAAATAGTGCAGATCCATAAAAAAGATTGGAGCAATAGACTTCCTAAAGTAGTTTGGGCTTACAGAACTACATGGAAGACAACAATTGGGTTTACACCTTTTGAGCTGCTTTATGGGAAAACAACCATGTTGCCCATAGAATTTGAGCACAAAACTTTGAGGACAGCTCTTGAACTCAATATGGAAATATCTAAAGCACAGAAGGACTGTCTACTACAGCTAAATGCCTTGGATGAAATGAGAAAAGCAGCCCTGCAGCACACAGAAGCAATCCAACAGCAAAGGAAGAAATGGTATGATCAACACATCAAAACTAAGAAATTTTCTGCTGGTGACTGGGCTCTATTATATGATTCCAGATATCAAGAGAACCAAGGTAAGCTCACAACATGCTGGCTTGGCCCCTATGAAGTTGAAAATGTGTTCGACAGTGGAGCTGTACAGCTGGTGACAATTGATCTAGTCTGCTTCAAATTGCTAGTTAATGGCCATCGACTCCGGTTGTACCATAAACCAGTTTCAAAGGAAGAATTCATGCAGTAGTTCGTTCAGGTTCCTCCCGCTACTCTTCCTGCAGCCGAAGGCTTTAGCCTTTCTCCTGCAGCTTCACCGTAATTTTAAAAAATGCATGCTCATAATAAAGGTTTTCTTTTAAAAGGAAACCCCTTTTCTCCATTTTCATTTATCGCCCCCATATCACTTCTTTATCTTCCATCCATCCATCTCGTCCATTCATTCCATCCATTCATCTCGTTTTCCCACTTCACCCATCCACTTCATCCATCCGCATCGCCCTTAATTAAGATATCATTCCCAACTGTCAACTCATGCAGACACCGTCATCTTTCTTCACACGTACGTGCAATTATCAAAGGTACGCCATATCTTTTATTATCACATATTTGATTTATTTTATTCTATTCATTTACTGCTATGCATGTACCGGTCATTATTACCCGATCTCCGCCTATTTTTTTTAGTACATGTGAGGACACATGTCATACTCTCAGTAGGGGGCAGGGTAATCCACCTTTTAAAATCATTTTCAATCGCCATAACTAATAAATACCTTTTCTTTAATACTTTTCTCGTACTTTCCAAAATGTGATTGCATGTCCTTCTTTATTGCATGTCTTCTTCTTTGTGAAATACGCATTAAGACCTACGGTTTAAAAAAGCTCATTTTTGAAAAGAAAAGAAATGTGGATAGCACAAATGCAAGAAAAACCAGAGTAGAAAGGGAAACAGGGAATTTGAATTTTTAGTAAGGAATTGAGTTCAACTACGTGAAAACTATGAACATGGGTGGTCAGTTGGTGCAACATGAGCCTGTAGCACATGAACTATTATTGCAAAATCCGCAAACAGTTCATGCATTCAGCCTCTGTGGATGGTTAAACTATTTCTTGAGCTTAAATGCTTTTGATGAGGAGGCTGCTGGAGAATTTTTGAGAACCCTTTCTGAAGGGGAAGCTATTGTATGGGGTCTAACGGTTGTTGCAACTGAAGATAAAATTGCTGAAGTAACCAGGCTTCCAGCCGTTGGAGAAAAAATTTCTTCAGACACTGCAGCTGCTAGGGCTGAGTTTTCAATGCCCACTGATGGACCTTTGGAAGTCTCCAAGCAGGGATGCAAGCGGGTATCATTGCCTCCTCCTTATTCAGAGTATGCTACTTACATAATTAGGTATTTGACCTGTGAAGGCCGTTTCTCCTACTTGCATTCTCATCATTTCAAATTATTAAGCCATATGAGGCATGGGTTAGTTGTAAATGTTTCAAATTTTCTGTTAAAATTTCTAGAACAAAGTGCCCATGGAACCCAACAGGGGAAAGATAATTTTGTTACTCACCACAGCCTTATCAAATTATTGATTGAGCGCTCTTTAAGAGATGTCTCATCTCTTTCCTGGAAACAATTCGTTGCTCAAAAGAGCTTGCAAATTCCACAACCCCCTAGGGTACTTAACCCACGGCCTCAAAAAAAGAAGAAGGAAATTGCATCTACCAGTAGAACAGGGTAGGGGTCATCTACTCCTGTAGCACTTGGTCCTACAACTTTCACACCTGAATCCTCTGCTAGGGTACAAACTAGGTCTGCCACTAGGAGAGAGAAGGGTAAAACAAAGGCAAAAGGGTCCCCAGAATCTAACCCTTGTTCTCAGAAAAGGCAATGTCCTCCTGCAGCATCATCCCCTACAGCCGTCTCTCCTACAACAACACCTATTGCTATCACCAATTCACCGTCATCCTCTGGTAGGGCAGAGTCCTCTGAGCAGACAATAAAGAGGAAGGATACTAGAATGCCTCCTGCAGCCGCATCAGTGCCAAGAAGAGTTTCCACAAGGAAAAAATCTAAGACCTCCCCTGTTTCACCTCAACCAGAGGTTATTGTAATTTCATAAGGGTATGCTGAGTCTGAATTTAATGTTTCTCAGAATGTGTCCAAAAATGCTGCTCAAAGTTCATTCGTTCCTGAAGAGGAACAAGTTTAAAAAAAGGAAATGGAGCATAATAAGCAAGGGTTACCAAATCTGGATGACTTGGCTACCCCTGCTATGTAGTTTTCGGAGGAAGCACAGACTTCTCCTTTGCAACAACAAGAATTTATCTTGCAGCAAGAGCAAGAACATACTGAACAATTGAATGTGCCTAATGAAGTTATATTTCACCCTGCAATTTGTAAAGCCATTGTTGTGTATAAGAAAACGTTTTTAATTGAGTTTATGGAATATGTCAAAGCTAACTGGGAAACAGTTACATTACAAGCCCTAACATTCCGACACATAGCCCAGACTGACATGCAGCAAAGTCTATGGGAAGTAGAAAGGAAGAAATTGAAAAAGGAAATTGAAAGTCAGAAACAGGAAATTGTTGAGTTGAAAGCAAAAATGGATGAAATGTTAAAAGTAACTGGTGAGATTATGGAATGCAGACCACCACCCAGAGTTTATGCTCTGTTTCTTAAGGAACAGTTCTTATGGTTCCAACTGATGAGAATTTCCAGAAACCAAGATCCTATACTTCATACTGCCAAAGAATTTTACGAAGCATACCAGGCAGCCCCAAATTGGTTAAGAAATTCTCTGTGTGAATTCTATTTACATGGCTTTTTAATTCCATTTGAAACATAATGGAATCCTCTTTTGTATATTGGTGATATTCATTTGAGAGCATTTATGTCATGGGCAGCAAATGAGGCGAATTATGGCAGGCAGTGGGAAACATATGAGGAAGCTGAGAAAAATGAGCCTGTTTCATTACGCTCTCAAAGTTCAAACCCCCATGCAATGTTGAAAGACTGGTTTGCTCTGACATATGGCATTAATAATATTCCAGCCAGAGAGAAGATATTTGATATTAGGAAACAAGTATATGATGAATTTCAGGCACAACAATATTCATTTTGGAGACTAGCATATACCAGAAGTGAGAAAAGATGCGAAAGATTAACTATTGGATTAAGAAGATCCGAACCTCACAGTCCCTTAAATTTTATAGTAGCTCTTAAAAGATCAAGCAAATATACGCAATTGGGACTTCAAAAGAGATTTGAACTATGGTAGCCATTGACATTCAGACCTCCTGTGCTAATGTGGCCCCTCTATCCTCACCAGGCTACAAATCTTAATGATGATTTAGAAAACTGAGGTATGAAAGGTGTCGGGATTTCAGAGGATTTTATTACAGGTTTGGAAATCCATCTCAGAGTTATGTAGCAACCATTGACTTAAGAGAAACCACCAGGAAAGTTAAAGCTGAAGGACCAGCATTGGGCTAAGTAAGGGGTAGAATGATGAGCTTAAAATATGTTCATAAATTTGGATATTATGATGAACTTTTAATATCTTTACTTTTGTTATTTGTGGCTGTTTAAACTCTGTTGAAACCTTTTATGAGGATATCCTGTAGCAAAATACTTTCATATTCCTGCAGCTTATTGTGTTGACTTGATTACATTTATTGCCACGTTGACTCCCTAAATGACTAGTATATCGCATACAGTTTTTGAATGATGAAATAGATTTAAATGTGTGATTAATGAACGGATATTGTGTATGTGCCATACGCCTTTTCTTTCACACCTATTACCTTTTGTTTCGCAGGTTGTTGAAGAATGATCGATTCAAGCGCAGTCGATCTCGGCCTTGCAGTAAAGTCCATTTCCTGTACGACTTCGAGGAAGCTCCGACGAAGACTCTTTGACCGAAATCTTTGGGAAAGATTTTTAATGATAGTCAATCTGGAAAGAGTGGAGCACTAGATTCTCTCCGAATCGGGTTGAATGCATAAATTTATTTATGAAGTTTGTTCCTTGATTCTGGGATACACTTTACTTCCACGTCTTTCTTTGATAGGGTTAGTTAGTTAGTTGCTCTTCTGATTTTAAATAATGTACTCCTCCTGTGCGAGTGAGAAGGAGATGATAGTTAAAGTAAGATAGAAACAGAGTAGTAGATATCATGTAAGAGTCAGTATGATAATGAAAAGCATAATCTGTTTGACAAGAGACAGAGTTTGTTGTTAGTTTCCATTTCAACAAAAAAATGTATATCATAACAAGATTGTCAATACTACCACCATCAATAATCACATTACATACTTTACCTTCACACATATATCTTGTTCTGTTTTCATGAATAAAGTTTGATGAAGTTATGAGTTCAGCACCTGCGTAATCAGTAGATGCTTGCTAAGGGGGCCCACTTAGTAAGTATCTATAGCTAGTTAGTTAGTTGTTCTTTCCTGTTGATCTTTAGTTAGCTTTCATCTTTGAAGTTTTCATTCAAACTCAGTCTTATATTGCTCCTGCAGCATAAGGCCAGTTCACGGTTTGTGTTTCAGTCGTAGTTGTTATGGTTTCTGTTTTAATCAAATCATAGTTGAGTTAAAGAATTTTGCATTACCTTCCTGTGGCGTAGATAGAATTCCTTTCCAGTATTTGTTTTCTGCTAAGATTTGACCGAAACTAGTTCTTAGTGCATATATTTTGCCACGCCATTTAAAGTATACGTCCCCTGGTTTGACAAGTAAATGAATGTCCACAGAGAGATGTTAGTCACCTGTTGGAATGTCCAATTCCCAGGAAAGGTTCTACTATGATTTTCATATCCTTTTGTGGGCGCGACCAATGTTTACAAGACTGTCTTGGTCTATGATGTAAATTTGATGTAAAACTTATACAATGTATTGACTATGTGTCATTATGAGTCGAGTTAACTTGGATATTGTAATTGACATTAAAATTAAATATATTTATATTTGACGTATTTTAATTAGAGATGTGCTGCTATGATTAAAAATAGCTACTTAGTTATGTCTTTCTAAAATTAAATATCCATAATGTCATTTGCAATAATATAATTTAAGTAATAATTAGAACGGGTTATTACACTTTCCTCCATTTTTATATCTTGACCTTCTTCTTTTGCATCACTAACTACATTAGCAATCCATTCTTCAAATTTTGGAAAAGAATCACCTCCAATCAAATCATGATGTTTGTGCTTTTGAGCTCATTGTTACATCCAAGCTTGATTCTCTCATTCATATTTTCTACATAGAATATTAATGTACAAATAATAAGATTAATAATATAAATGTGTAATTTTTTTTACCTATGCCACTTATCGAATGAAGATGTGTTTTGAAGAATATAGAAATTCCTCACACTTCTTTCTTGATGTGATAGCTTAATGGGATGATAGAAATCCCCCGAGTATAGGGAGGATCCCAAAACCTCATGCTGTAGCTAATTCCTACTAGAATTGAGCTTCTTTAGCTTTCATGCTTTCCTTCAATTGATCTATCTCCTAAAGAGTGCTTAAAAGTTTTGATCACAACTTTCCTATCTCTCCATTATGAGTCTATAGAATATACTCGATGTCTTTCTTTTCCCCTCTTTCTTTCTCAGTTTCTGACTGGGCTTTTTCAATATCATCGATTGCTTGAGACCATGCATTGGCCAAGTCTTCTTGCATATCAACCTATTGCTTTCTCATCTCATGTAACTCTTTTTGAAGCTCCACACATATACTATTTTATTGGCCTATTGTCTCATCAAACTCTTTCTACCTCCATCGATACTCTTAAGTTTCCTACAACATCTTAACCCTCACATTTTAGGTTGCTTTACACTTGACCTCAACCTCACGCCCCAATCTTTGCACCTCAACATAAAATCCAATATCTTTCAGTCTGAGCTTCATCGAATGACTTAGTCACTTCACTTTATTGATCATGTGCCTACCTTAAGTGGGCCATATTCATATCTTTTTCCCTAATCTCTACTTGTAATCTATCCACCATGCCCTTCACATTCACTAACTCTACCTCACACTTTTTAATTTCTTGCCCAATTTTTGATAATCAGTATAAACCACTTTTTGTGTTGTTTTAACAAGGCCTATTTTATCATGTGGGAGTACTTCACTTAGATTAAGACCCATAGCTTGGATATCATAATACTCAAACTATATATCTCCCTCTAGTTTAGATACCTATGGCCTCATAGTTGAGATCATCAGAGCATTTTGTTCCTTGTCAAAATATGTTTCTAGCTTCTAGGTGGTTGGATTTGCCACCATTTTTTACCACAACTTTTTCTTTCTTTCTTTTTAGGCCTGCTTGGTTAATTTGACATGAGTCTAGAAGTTCTACAGGGAGTCAATACTTTGTGAAAAAATGGAAACACCTATGGGGAGGAAGTAGAGGGTAGCAACAGGTGTGATTTTGGCCAACTAAGTTTGAGGGAAAGCAAAAGGAAGTGCTATTGGGTCAAAATTCATGATGTTTTGTATGACCTGAGAAGAGAAAGGGGTGCTTGTTGGGGTAAAAGGGCTGCTGGGTGGAGAAATACAAACATGCTTAGAAGTGGGAATGGGCAATGAAACCTATAGCATGGGTGGCTCCATGTTTAAAACTTGTGCCTCAGATAGGGTGATCAAAGAATCAATTGTGGTTACACCAGAAGACACTCATTCAACATGTGGGGTTTCTATATGAGGATCACTATCGAATATAGTCAGGGGTGTGTTAAGGATGAGCATATCAAAATCTGTAGATGGAGTGTATTGATTTATAGGAGATGGGATAACAAGAACCAATAATGCAGTAGAAGAAAGAATGGTGGGTGAAAATCTCCCCTAGATTGTTAAGGTCAAAGATACCAGCATAACAAATTCCACTTCCTCTACTCCCTTATCTGAGGACCCTATCCTGTCCAAGTCTTGGACTCTCCTTTTCTTTGTAGGAGGTGCACTGGTTACTTTAGATTCTATAGTGACTGATCTTAACAAACCTTGGGTCTTCTACATTGCAAAAGGTTTTCCTGAAGTTCGTTGGGTCTGCTTACACCTTGTCAAGATGTTGGTCGAAGATAAGATCTGCAACTCCCTATCATGTGACACCTTGTCCTTGTCCTTCCCTACTTTAGGTTTCTAAGGTGGTGGATTAGAAACTGGTGTGTGCTCTTGCTTAACTCGTCGATCAGACCTTGGATCAGTGTTAGATCTGGCCTCATCATCATAAATCTCCTCAAAATTCTCATCTGTTGCTTTAATATTTTTGTATGGGGTGCCTAGTTGCTTGATCTCTTGCCAATACCTCTAGAAATAAATTGTTTTCTTTTCCAACCACCCTAATTTTCTTAACTATGTCTTGAGGGATTTTTCCATCTAGACACTTTTTTAGAATTCTACTACTCTTGGGGAAAAATTGATCCATGGGGGTCGTCCGAATGGAATTAAAGCTAGGTTGAAATATTGACCTCTGCCCTCTCTTCGACTGGGGTCTTTCTTGTTTCCCAATATGTCTGCTCTTCGTGCTTGAATGACAATTAGGGGAAGTGTGTAGATTGCTTTCTTGTGCCTCTTGGAACCATAAGCATTCTTGGTAATTATTTCCTAATGGTATGCTTCTAGGGAAAATATCCTATTTGTAACAAACTTCATTAGCCTAAAGGGCTCCTCATTAAAACCATGACATCTAATAAAATTAAAATCAACCCCTATAAAGTAATCAATCAGGGTTTGCTAGTTTTTCATCCAATCTAAAACCTTAGGGAAAAATCTACTCGAAGAACACTTAGATAAATTTAGAAGCACAGGTTGCAGGAAATAGTTGAGAAATGAATAATAATCCCATGTGCAAAATGCAAAAACTTGGCAAAAATTCAGAAAAAGTTAGGCAACTTGACGTAAATATTTGAATAAGTTATCTATATTATTTCAAAAATATGTAAGAATATAATTTGTAGAAAATTGAATGTAGTTTCTAAAATACTAGGTTTATTTAAAATAAATAAAATCTATTTGGTGAAAATTTGAAATTTCAATGAGAGTACTTAAATTTCAGGGAAAAAATAAGTAGGTGTCCGACCACCCTAACCATAATAAAATGATAATATTTTTTAGTAAGATTTTATATATAAGTAGAGGACTCATGTCTGATGTGATGCATATTTTTTTGTAATTTTTTCCAAGTAAATAATTAATTATGAATTTTTATTACAACTTTTAGAAAATATAAAAAACTTCGTCTCCACCACCTTAACTTGGTCAAAACTTTGAAATTTAATTTTTCTTTTTTAATCCTATAGTATGTGAAGCGTAGAATGTGACACATGTTTTGGATTCAAAAAATATGATACCGCTTGAAAGTTATAGATGTTTTTCAATCAGCCTATCGATCAGGACTTTAGTCATAATTCTAATAGAAAAATGAATAATAATTATTTATTAAATTCAAATTAAATCATAATTTATATTTTTGGAAAGCTGAGAATCTCCTCTAAAAACCCTTTTTATTTCATTAATTTTGGGTGAAAAAAGTCGCCACATACCCTCATAATATTGCCACTTTTTACATTCATGATCCTCAATATATACCCTCGATGAAAACGCATGGGTCCAAGTTGAAACTGGCTTATATAACCTTGATGCATCAAATATATTGAGTGGAAAATGGTCACTGAAGAATTCAAGGTTTTGATGTCAAATTAAATGCACTAGAAAAGAGGAATATCTAAATTTGAAAGAGCGATTATAATTGCTTATTTTCTTTAGCATTTTTTTTGTGATTGCTTCAGCGAAATAAAATCACTTCTAACTCTTTTCCTTCATCAACATGAAATCCAAGCCCATTTGTAACTGAAGAACCTTGTCATCCCTTTCATGGCCATATACAAAATCCAGCATTGAAAACACAACCTATAAATTTATGTGGAATTGTTTGTGTGAGGGAGGGAATATAAGTGTATTATTGTTTGGCTTCTCGCCCATTTCATCCTTGTAGAATTTCAACTATTTTTCTACATTGTTGCCCATAAATCTTCCATTTTCCCATGGTAGAGCCTTTCAAAATCCCATTTTGAGGGGATACATAGTATATCTTGAATGGATTCCACACAGATGGTGATCTTTAGCTTGTTACCATTGGTAACCTCAGTACCCTCACCTAGCTTTTCTACGCATATGTCTACCAGCTCTGGGCATTGATGCATGGAGGGAAATATGAATTGTGGAAAACCAAGTGCAATGGTAGAGATGTATTTCATAGCCTTCGGCTAACCCTTTAGTGATCATTCTTTGCAATGCTCCTTCTCTAAGACCTTTAAGATTTATGTGTAGATTGGGGTCGAAGATGTTATCTACAAAATACTTGATTGCCTCATTTTTGGCATGGTGACCTAGATACATATGACTTTTGTATGTGGAAATATTCATTCCTATTATGCTAGAGAATTGGCATAATATACATCTCAAAAGATATTGACATAGCTTGGCTTTGTGAATGAGATTCCAACATTTTGACCAAAAGATGATGGCTTAAAGCTATTTTTTTGTTCTCAAAAGAATTCTATAAACTCAACTTTCAGAGAAGCCTTTAATCAAGGATTCAAATATTAGAAAAAAAAATTATTTCTCGCTCATTCTATTCTTAGAGACACATGCAGTAAATGTGTTATTTTTATTGATAGCTTGATAAGTGCTACCAGCAAAGCAATTCATGTTAAGTGGGGCCCTGTAGTTCCAAGAAATTGCAACCTCATTGTAGGAATGAAATTAGTGCATTCCTTACGCCAACCTTAGGGAAAGATAACATTGATCAATGGGAAGCATGTTTAGAAGAGACATTTGTATTAATTAAGGAGGAGCTAGCTTCAAAAAATTTCTTTTCACATAGGCGAGTTGGCTAGCACTAATGAAGATGACGAACACATGGTGGCAGGTCGTATATGCAAGCATTAATTTCCAATTCCTAAACTAACTCTTGAAAGCTTTGCCAAATCTCTTTCATACAATTTGTGGACATGAAAAAAGTAACCCTTCTACTTTTTCTCCTATTCAGGCCCTCCTAGTGGACTTTTGCTTGATTTTTCCTTGATTTAATGTTGTAAGGTGACCAACACATTCACATTAGGTCTTGGACCCTTGTGAATCATTAAGAATTCTAGGTTATCTTGTAAAAGTGTTGTAAAGTGTTTTAACTCACTTTCACACTTTTCTAGGACCCTTTCATTATAATTCACTTAAATAACTCCTTTTTATCACTTACCAAATCTTATTTCAAAGTGTTGTGAAGAGTTGTAACAAAATCTCATGCGTTTCTAGACTTGTCATCACTAATTCAACCCTTTCTTATGTTTAAATGTCCCCTTAATGCACTTTTCGACCATTCTTAAGTGTATATTTGAGGATATTCCTATTATACATCATTTAATACACTTTAATTTTTGAAACCCAGTGAAATTTCCTTGGTGGGACCAAGTCGCTACCTAGGGCGACTTAGTCCCATTGGGCACACAAATCAAAATAATTTTAATTTCTTGACGGGATTTTATTCTCTTACCCTTGAGGTCATCTTGTGATGTGTTATTTTCAGGAAAATTAGGAAAATCAAGTATAAATAAGGGTTTTTCTCCTCATTTTTCATCTCCTAATCTCTTGCAATCTCATAACTCATTAAGTATTCAATCTCTCAAGCATTCAAGCACTCTAAGCATAATCAACTCATCCATTGGAGGTCTTCATTGCATATCTTAAGATTTGAATTTTTATACAGATTTGTCAAAGAGTTTGGTGTCAAAAAGTGGTCAAGAATCTCTCTAAGTCAACATAACCCTAGTTGAATCTTGGAGACTCTTTTCATCCTATTTTCTACATAATCAAAATCAGACACCTGTTAGAAAAGAAAGTGCGGAATAAAAGCTATAGATTCCTGCCCCAAAATTCTAGAAATCTCTAGGTGGACTAAGTCACCATATGTGGTGAATTAGTCCCACTTCTAGGCCTAAAAAGTGGTTTCTGGATTTTTGGATACCCATTTGGCAGATTCCTATTCTGGGAGATTTTCCCCGAAACTAGACTAAGTCACCTAGCTTGGCATAAGTATCCTAATCAACATTTCCACTCAACTCTGTAGGATTCCAAAACCTCTCTACATCAGATTCTAGATTCCATGTGCAACTCTCTAGCTCTATTCAATTATTTCATCATTTATTTTCATTCTTAGGTGCTTTTGCATATCACAACATGTTTTCCAGCACGTTGTATTTATTAGGTTTAGCATCAATAAATCATTTCATTCTTAGTTTATTGCATTAGTACATCATAATTAGGCACATTACATCCCTTTTACATTAATATTGAGTGTAGACATTGAAATTTTGGCCCTAATTCCTCTCCTTTTAGATGAAAAACCTAGAAGAGTTAGAGGAACCTTTGGGTAATCCAAAATCATTGTTTACATGATTTACCTTTTAACTCTTACCATCAACTCACATTTTCCATTGCCATTTGACGAGACAAAAATTTTACATTTTTTGAGCTTTCTCAACCTACATTTTTTGATACATAACATGTCCATCTTGCGAGAGTAGTCATTATGTTTGCATTGAGTTGGAAAATTTCCTTTCGCCATGCCTTTTCCTTAGTGAGTCTAATAAAATTTATGCTACATTATGGGTGGCCTAGGTCCTCCAATTTGGATTTGGAGTTGAAAGCTGCATGTCTCCTTTGTCAGGGAGATTAACAATGACTGGTTCAAATTCTTGCTACGGACGAAAAACTATATAATCATCATGGCATTCAAATAGGTCCTTGGGTGGGATTATGTATAAGATGAGAACCACCCACTTTGCAACACTAGTTACATTATCTCTCGCTTCATGGCCTCTTTGTTGGATTTGAACAATAACAAACCGTGGATGATTGATATTTATTGTGCCATGTTCCATTCGCCACATTTGGAAGGGCTAGATGAAATTGTTCAAGTGACTATCCCTAGTGTTGGTATCCCATCGGCATTGGAAATTCATAGGAACGTAGATAATGAAGAGGTGGTGCCTTGGTTTCCCTTCGTTACTAACTTTCAAACCATGGATTTGGAGCACCACCATCAGCAGTCCTGACTTGCGGCCACCTTCCTCCTAAAAATGAACAACTTGTTGGGAAAATGTGTCTCAACCTTTCAACTATATAAAAAATTTATTGTTGATGGGATGTATGTATATTTATATATATTTCCTAGTTACACTGATAGGTGTATACAATGGCATAAGGGGGGGAGAGTGAGATGCATGTAAACAATTTTTTGTTAAATTTTTCAAGAAACTACTAAAATGGTCGACATACATTAGATAAATGATACATTGTAAATCTAGACTATTAATTATTAGGTTTTAGATCTAATGGTGGATATTTTGTTGGCTTATCTTGCCCTAAAATCTAACTCTATTTTATGAGGGAATTGTATTATGGTTATAGTAGATAGCAAGGGTGATGTATTCTAAGAGTCTAACAGAAGTCATGTTGTCTTTTGATCTCTGAGTGGTGATACTCCTATGAGAAGCTTGCTTTGCAAGTATATTGTAATCTTTGTGATTTAGTGAATAATATATTGGGCGGATTTTGGAGTGTGGGGTTTTTCTCTCAAAAGGGTTTTCCCCACGTAAATCAATGTTTCATGGTATGCATGTTATTTGTCTTTATTTTTGTTTAAGTTTTTGTATCTGTTAAATATCTATAAATTTTTATGCATTATTCTCCTCTCAATATTAGTGTAGCAAGTTGTTCTCCTACCTTAGCTTCCTTACAAGTGGTATCAGAGCTTGATCACCTTTGGTTTCAATTGTGGGTTGTTGGGTTTTTTAAACTAATCTAGATTTGAGTGGGAGCTTATGCAAAAGAGACTTTGTGATCTTGTTGCAGGAATTTTTAGATAGTAAGTTCATCAGGGAGAATAGAGGTGGATAAATTTTTAGGAAATAATTTTGAAATGTGGAAGCTGAAGATGGAGGATTGGTTAATAGATCGAGATTTGCGGGATGTTGTTGATGAGAATGTTTCAAGGCCTATAGATCCTAATTAGGATGTTTAATATGATGTTATGGACTATAAATCCAAGGGTCTAATCAGATTGTGCTTTGTATACTTTATTTTAATTAATTTCCATGAGGAAACCTCTCCACAAAAACTATGGGAGAAGCTTGGTGAGATGTATCAAGCCAAATCTTTAGTGAACAAGATTTTATGGAGGAAGAAATTGTATTCCTTGAGAATGGAAGAAGGTGGATGAATCACATACCACATAGAAGCATTCAATATGCTAGAAGATCAATTGGCATCTGTTGGTTTCAAAATTGATGAGGAGGAGAAATGTCGGATCATTCTTTGTTCTTTGCCTAATTCATGGGATTCTCTTTTTATGGCTATTGGGAGTACTTTTAGTTTAAGAATAGAAGATGTGGTGAGTTATTTACTTTCTAAAGAGATGAGGAGGAAGGTATCCATCACTACCAAGGAGGCCCTAAATGTTTGTGGAATACCTAAGGAAAAAGGCAAGAAGAATGAGAAGCGTGACAAATCCAAGTCCACGGGAAGATGGTGACACATCGATTGTAGCTTTGGAAAATCATGTAGGTAATGATGCATGGTTAATTTCTCAGGTGTATGCTTCCATATGAACTTTAATGGAGATTGGTTTTCTGAATATGAATAATTTGATGGAGGTAAGGTGTACATGGGTGATGATTGTCATTTAGACATTGTTGGCCATGGTAATGTTAAAATCAAGTTTCCTGATGGTAGAATAAAAAGGATTAATGGGGTGTTGCATATCCTTGGTTTAGCAAAAAATTCATTATATGTAAGAAAACTAATAGATGTAGGTGTGCAGGTAGTATTTTCTAATGCAACATGCAAGATGGTTAGAGGTTTTATGGTGATTTCTAGAGGTGTCAGATATGGTACATTGTATAAGTTGGATGCATGCACTGTTGAGTGCAATAGTACTTCTGTGAAATGAAATTTTGTGGAAGAAGTGAGGGTTTCACCATCAACAAATGGTCATGAATTTTGGGCACCCAAGGGTGCTCTTTCTTTTGAAACAAAGTTACTTGTAGAGAAAACTATGTTATGGCACCGAAGACTTGGCCACATTGGAGAAAAGGGTCTAAGGACCTCAAAAAATAAAAACCTTGTTGAAGGTTTGTCTGATTGTAATCTTGAATTTGATTTCTATGAGCATTGATTTTATGGAAAACAAAATTGTGTTCAGTTTTACTCGAGTTCTCATAAATCTTATGGTGTATTATATTTTTTTCATTATGATGTGTTTGGTCCTGTAGATGTTCCTTCGATTGGTAAATCAACATATTATGTTTCATTTATTGATGATTATAGTAGGACATGGGTATATTTTCTAGAGAGTAAATATGAAGTTTTCAGTTGATTTACAAAATTTAAAGCAATGGTTGAGTTGTAGACTAGAAAGAAAACAAAATGTTTGAGGATTGATAATGGTAGTGGATTTTTATCTAATTATTTTGATAGATTCTATAAAGATTATGGTATTCATAGGGAGAATACAACTCTGTATTCTCCACAATAGAATGTATTTTCAAAAAGAATTGAACAAGACATTGGTGGAGAAGGCTATGAGTTTGTTGAGTGGTGTTGGCTGAGAACAAAGGTTTTGGGCTGAAGTTGTTGCCACTACCATTTACCTGATTAATAGGTCTCCTATATCATCTCTTGTTTATAAGACTCCCATAGAGGCATGGTCGAGTCGCAAGCCTTCAGTAAGACATCTTAGAGTTTTTGGTTGCAAAGCATATGCACATGTGCTAAAGGAGAAGCAAACAAAGTTGGATAGCAAGGCTGTGAAATGTATCTTCATTAGATATAGTTATGGTGGGAAAGGATACAAGCTTTGGGAACCTATTACACAAAAGGTAGTAGAAGTGTTATTTTTAGAGAAATTAAACCTTCTATTACATTGCAGCTAGAACAAAGTAAACAAGAAGATGTGATTCAATTTCCTTCTACACTTGAGAAAGTTGAATCGAGGCCCAAGGATAGACAAGAAGTTGAGGAGGGATCATCTAGCTCTGGGTCTTCAGAAGAGGAGGAAGAACCTCCAACTCAACTTGTTCGTAGGTCTACAAGGAATAGACAGCCACCTAAAAGGTATACACTTGATGATTGGATATGTATTTTTTCTTTAAATACTAATTCATGGATGAACCTAGATCTATAGAAGAGGAACTAGGTATGAATGATGTAGAATCTGAGAAGATTTCTATGGATGAAGAAATGACATATTTGAAAAAGAATGATACATGGATCTTGTACCATTTCCTCAAGGATGAAATCCTATTGGTTTTAAATGGGCATTCAAGAAAAACATTGGTTCAGATGGAAGTATTGAGAAATACAAAGAAAGGTTGTTTGTGAAGGGTTACTTACAAGTTGAGGGTGTTTATTATGGTGATATATTCTCCCCTATTGGAAAAATGACATCCATTAGATTTTTGCTTTCTATTTTTGTTGCTTATGATCTAGAGGTTGAGAAAATGGATGTGAAAACTACTTTCCTTCATGGTGACTTGGAGGAGGATATTTATATGACACAACCAAAGCACTACATGGTGAAAGGTAAAAGTAAGTTGGTTTGAAAGTTGAAGAAATCTTTATATGGATTAAAAAAAAGTCATAGGATGTGGTACCCAAAATTTGATACATATGTGTTGAGATTGGGATTTAAGCATTCTAAATCAAATCATTGTGTTTATTATAAAACTGATGGTGATCATTTCCTATTTATTGCATTATATGTTGATGATATGTTATTTATTGGCAAAGGGAAAGGTATGATTTTAGAACTAAAATCTCAACTTGATGCAAAATTTGAAATGAAAGATCTTGGTGCTGCTATTCACATTCTTGGGATTGAAGTTAAAAGAGATATAGAGTGAACAGAAAGCTATGGATTGGCCAAAGTAATTATTTTAATATAATTAAATACATAGATTTAGCATGCAAGATTGTAGACCATTGTGTGTTCCTATTTTAGTTGGAACAAAGTTATCTATTTTAGATTTTCCAACATCTCCATCAGAGATGGAAGACATGAGTAGAGTTCCTTACTAGAGTGTAGTAGGAACTTTGATGTATGCTATGATTTATACTAGACTAGACATTTCCCAAGCAGTGAGATTTCTTTCAAGATATATGTCTAATATTGGTAGAGTTCATTGGGATGCAGTGAAAAGAGTCTTTAAATATTTACCTCATATTATTCCTTATGTTATCATAGTAATGTGACTGGAGATGATATTTCCCTTGATATTCATAGTTATGTGGATTTAGACTGGGAAGGTGATATTTATGGCTGATGATCCACCAATGCTTATGTGTTTACTTTATTTGGTGGTACAATTAGCTGTATGAGTAAGTGATAGGTCATGGCTACTTTTTCTACTACTGAAGTAGATTATATGGTAGCTACTCATGCTTGTAAAGAAGCCATTTAGCTTATGACGTGTTGTTTTCAGATATTTGAATAAAATAAGGTGCATTGACAATTTATTGTGACACTCAGAGTTTGATATGTCTAGCCAAGAACTTGGCATTTCATGCCAGGACCAAGCACATTAATGTACAATATCATTTTGTTTGAGATATGGTCGAAGGTGGTAGGGTGAAGCTAGTTGAGGTAGAGACTTTGATGAATGTTGTAGATTCTTTAACTAATCTTGTGAGTATAGAGAAATTCATATGGTGTTCAGAGATTATGGGCCTTTCGAATGCTAGCAATTAAGAGACAATGTTTACTCCCTCCCGTTGCTCTTGCAAGGTGTTCAAAAAGTGGGATATTTGCTGGGAAAATGTGTCTCAAACTTGAAATTATATAACAATTTATTGTTGATAGGATGTATATATATCTATACATATTTCCTAGTTACACTGATAGAGGTATACAATGGAATAAGGGGGGGGAGTTGGATGATGTAAAAAAAAAATTGTTATTTTTTTTAAGAAACTACTAAAATGACCGACATACATTAGATAAATGATACATTGTAAATATAGACCATTAATTATTAGGTTTTAGATCTAATGGTGGATTTTTTTTGTCATGTCTTGCCATAGAATGTAACTCTATTTTATGAGGGTTTTGTATTATGGCTGCAGTAGATATCGATGGTGATGTATTCTAAGAGTCTAATATCAGTCATGTTGTCTTTTGATCTCTGAGTGGTGATACTCCAATGAGAAGCTTGGTTGGCAAGTATATTGTAATCTTTGTGATTTACTGAATAATATATTGGGTGGGTTTTGGAGTGGGGTTTTTCTCCTGAAATGGTTTTCCCCACCTAAACCACTGTGTCATGGTATGCATGTTATTTGTGTTTATTTCTATTTAAGTTTTTGTAACTGTTAAATATTTGTAAAAAGGTTTTGCATTATTCTCCTCTCAAGATTAGTGTAGGAAGTTGTTTTGCTACCTTAGCTTCCTTACACAATGTGGTACCATTTACGATTGAACGGGCCTAGGTATGTGCAAGATCATCATGGAAAAATAGGCCCTAGGTATGTGTAGGATCATCATGGAAAAAATAAGGCCCTTTAAGCAAGTAAAAAATTAGAAAAATCGTGAGTTAGGCAACTTGACTTTAAAATTTGAATAAGCTATCTATATTATATCAAAAAATATGTAAGAATAGAATTTGTGGTGAAAATTGAAATGTAGTTTTAAACTACTAGGTTTGTTTAAAAAAAAAAAATCTATTTGGGTGGTGAAAATTTGAAATTTCAATGTAGTAGTACTTAAATTTCTGTGGAAAAAATAAGTAGTTTTTAGGTGTCCTGGCTCCGATATAAAGTAGAGGAATCATGTCTCATGTGATGGTATATTTTTTTTGTAATTTTTCCAAGTAAATAATTTCACCGCTGAATTTTTTTATTACAACTTTTAAAAAAATTAAAAACTCATATGTCTAACTAATCTTTTAATTTGGTGAAAATCCCATGAAATTCATTTTTCCTTTTTTAATCCTATACTATGTGAAGCATAGACTGTAACATATGTTTTGGATTCAAAAAGTGTGATACCATTTGAAAGCTATAGATTTTTTTCAATTAGTCTATCAATTAGGACTTTAGTCGCAATTTGAATAGAAAATGAATAATAATTACTTATTAAATCTCAAAGTAAAAGCATAATTTATATTTTTTTGAAAGCTAAGAATCTCCTTTAAAAACCCTTTTCATTTCATCAATTTTGTGTAAAAATAAAGTTGTCAGCCACATACCCATCATATTGCCAGTTTTTGGCCCATCATGATCCTGCACATACCCACCTGGTCTTTAGTCATGGTATGGAGGATTGAAGCCTATGTAGTGTCAGTTTGCCTTGTGTGATGAAGACCTTGTTACATTTTTCTTGTGAACCATGAAAAAAAATATGTTTCTTTTTTGACTATTACTACTTAGGAGGCTAAATTTCTCTTTCCTATTCAATACCACCTCCTTTTTGGCTTTGTAATGGTGTATGCTGTTTTGGCTTGAATCTAGAAGGCAAGATTTTCAAGCTTCTCTCTTAGCTTCAAGCTCAGAATTTTTCACTATATTTTAAATGATCTCTCATGAATACAATAAAGTATTCTTGTTTATGCCAATGGCTTTATTTGCAAAATGCTTATTTACAAAATTTACATATGGTACATAATGGTAATTTTTAATGAACTATGCATTTTTTAATTAAATAGTTTTAGATGAATACCATTTAATTGTATATCTAAAATGTTTCCATTCATGACTTAAATATCATATGAATTGATTTCCATACATTTGTGAATGCGGAAGGAATCCTTCCACAGTGAATCAAATTTTGCATGCTACCCTGGTTTTGCAGCTCGTTCGTCAAATTTTAGCACAAGACTCTCATCACTAAGACTTGGTTCAGAGGCCTTCTTGTCGAACCATGGTTTAGCCACCTACTAGAATTTAATCTTGGTGTTAAACACATTTTCCCTTTTCTCTTCAAGGTTTAAAAGATCAACTAGTCTCACTTCCATCTTGTTGTCCTCCTCAACTTCTAAGGACTTTAGTAATTGCAGTGCCAAAATCTCCATGGAAATCGCTAGGACTACCTCTTTTCCATAAACCAACTCATAAGGGATAACCTTTAGAATTTTATTAAGTGTAATTTGGTATGAGGTTTCTCGTAGATGCATGTGCCATTCTCTTTGGTGCATTGATTTGATATGCTTTATCAACCTAATTATATTTTTGTTGGTTGATTTTGCTAACCCAATCCCTTGTGGGTAATAGTTAGATGAATTCTTGAGGTAAACCTCATGCTTAAGGGAGAATTTTGAAAACCTAGAGCCTACAAAGGCTTGTGCATTATCCGAGATGATGGTCTTTGGAAAACCAAATATCACCACTATTTCCTCAAGGAAATTGACAATCTCAGCTTTTGTGGCATTCTTTAGAGGGATTGATTTTGGCCATCTTGTGAAGTAATTAGTGGCTGTGAGTATTCACTTGTGCCCTATACTGGAATATGGGATTGATCATTGTGATAAAATCTAACCCCGATTGTGCGAAGGGTTCTTCTATCATGATTAGGCTTGATGGCATGGTAGAGCTCTTTCGCTTGCCAATAAAATATTAACACTAAGTGTATTTTCACACTAGATGGTGGGCTTCAGAGAACATCATAGGCTAGTAATAGCCTTCCCTCATGAATTTTAAGGTGGTGGTCTTTGTTGAGAAGTGTCCACTCTCCAGGCTACTATGGAACTCATAATATCCTACCCTCATGATTTTTAAGGAAGTGGTCTTTGAATAGAAGTTCCTATGGCTTGTCCATGTAGTGGAAGAGGAATCCATCATAATATTTTTAAAAAGAACTCCTTCAGCCATAGTATGTATCTAGCACCTCATGACCTATAGGATCTTTATTTGTGAGGCGGGATATTAATTGGGTATTAGCTAGTCTCCATGAATCTCGTTTGATCAACCATCCATGGCTCATCAAATTCAAATTATTTTTTCATAGACCTTGTCATCCTCTCCTTCCTCCTGAGGGCTTAGCTCTTATGTGAGATATTTGAAAATGCCTCTTGCTCAAACCAATTTTTTTGATCAGATGTCCACATCCTACTCCAAGATTTTAGTGATCTAGTTGGCCATATTTTTGGTTATCTCACCCTTTGTGATGTATTCTCTAATGGTGGGATTATTGAAAAGGATGGTAATTTTAATAGCTGAAACTAGATGTCTAAACTTTTGGAGGATTTTCACAATGGAAATAGCCTATTTTTCAATGAAATTATATTAGTTTCATATCCCTTGAGGTTCCTGGAGTGGAAAGAAATTGGATGCTCTCCAACTCCATCTTCATCATTTTATGTGAGGATAGAGGCTATGTTATGGTTTCCACTATAAACATACAGTAGGAAGTCTTTGGAGAAGTATGGGTTAGCTAACACTAGAATTATAGAGATGGTTACCTTAATCTTCTCGAAGGTGAGCCTGTCATTTGGGGTCCATTTGAATGCTAAGCCCTTCTTCAACATCAACATGATAGGTCTCGTAATGTCTACAAAATTTGAAATAAACCAACTGACGAAGTTAATTTTCCCTACAAAATATTGTAAACCCTTTTGATTGATAGGTAGCAATAGTTCTCTTATAGCCTTCACCCTTTCAGGATCTATAGCTATTTGTTCTTTCGATACCACAAAGCCAAGCAACTTTCCTTTTGGCATGTAAAAAGAATATTTCTTGGGACTTAAGGAAATATCAAACTATTGGAACTTATAGAAGACCATTTCTAGATTATCAAAATGATCATCTTTTGATTTTGAAAAAATTGTCAGGTCATCGAGATATATTTGGATGATCTTATTGATCAATCCCTTGAAGGTGATATCCATCGCACATTGTACAGTAGCACTCGCATTGGAGAGGCCAAAGAGAATCTTTGCATATGTGAACATCATTTTGTGTTGGTCCTCCTCCTTTATGTAGGCCTATTTATAGCCCAAAAAAGCATCGAGTAGTGGGAACATCTCCAATCTAGCCACGATGTGTAATATTTTCTCCATTGAGGGAAAATGATAGTGGTCTTTTAATGGGGCTTTATTCAGGTCCCAAAAGTCCACATAGAGCCATATGCCACCATTCTTCTTCTAGATCGGGACTAGATTGGATACCCAAGTGGAATTCTTAATTGGATATGGGTATGTGCAGGATCATCATGGAAAAAATAGGCCCTTAAGTGGCAAAAAAATCAGAAAAATCAGTGTTAGGCAACTTGAAGTAAAAATTTGAATAAGTTATCTATATTATTTCAAAAATATGTAAGAATATAATCTGTAGAAAATTGAATGTAGTTTCTAAACTACTAGGTTTATTTAAAAATAAATAAATAAAATCTTTATTTATGAAAATTTGAAATTTCAATGCAGTAGTAATTTAAATTTCGTGGAAAAATAAGAAGTAGGTGTTTGTCCGACCACCCTAACCATAATAAAATGATAATTTCTTATAATATTTTATATATAAGTAGAGGACTCCATGTCCTGGATGTGATGCATATTTTTTTGTAACTTGCTTCCCCTGCAATAATTAATTATGAATTTTTTTTTATTAATTTTTTTTAAAAATATGAAAAATCTCGCTTGTCTGGAATTAATCTTTAACTGGTCAAAAAATTCATGAAATTTAATTTTTTCCAAGTTTTTTAATCCTATAGTATCTGAAGCATAGAATGTGATGCATGTTCTGTGCATTTAAAAAATGTGGATATTGTTTGAAAGTTATAGATGCTTTTAAATCAACCTTATCAATGAGGACTTTAGTCAGAATTTAATAGAAAATAAATAATAATACTTTTATCAAATTCAAATCTTTAAAGTATAATTTATATTGGTGTAAAGCTGAGAATCTCCTCTAGAAACCCTTTTCATTTCATCAATTTGGGAAAAAAAAAAAGTCGTCAGCCACATACCCTACAAATACCCATAATATTGCCACTTTTTGGCCCATCATGATCCTGCACATACCCATATATGACCTCTGATTCGATTAACTTAGTAAGATCCTATACCATTAATGCTTCCACCTTCAGGTTAATTGATTTTTACTTTTCTTAGATGGGTTTAGAGCCTTCAACCAAGTCAATAGTATGTTGGATAATGCTAGGATCATATCCCTTGAGGTTGTCGGATGTCCAAGCCACAACTCCATCATATTTAGCACACAAGACTCACAGCCTTTCCCTGTCTTTCTGTGGCACCTTTCTCCTGACCTTAAGCTTCCTACCACCTCTGACATTGAGGTCTTCATAGTCCTCTTCATCGGTTGTGAATCTGTGCTTACTATTTCTTGCATCATCATAGTCAAGGAGATTCTTAAGAGACATAAAGCCTCATGGGAGCTTATTTCATTTTAGTTGGATTACATGTTCTTTAGCGACATATCTAGATTCATCTTGTGGTTGACTAGAAAAATTACCCAACTATCGCAAGAATGTGGAAATATGAGCATCATCCTCGAATACCTGCCAGTTTTGGTCATTGTCAAGGATTGATGGTTGAATGACGGTATGGACTACATGCTGGGTTTTGCTCTGATCTAGGGGTTGAATAAATTTGTGAGCTGATAGAGGCAATTTGGTCTATGGTAGAGTTTTGAGATCATGGGATAGCTTGTATGTTAAAACCTTTGAACCCTTTGATTAGGTACTATATCCTGTGCTGATAGGACCTCATCCTTACATTTTTTGTGGATTCTTGCCCTCAAATCTAGATTACAACTATCTTTGAATCTCTGAACATTTGTATTCATTTTACGCCCATTTGCTCTACTAGAGTTTAGCTGTGAACCAGTGCCTCATATTCCATGTCATTATTTGAGCACGAAAACTAGAAGTGGAAAGCTTTAAGGGTCTTTGACCTAGTTGGAGATACCAGTCAGACACCAGCTTCAGAACTAGTATTATATTTGGAACCATTGAAATGTAGTGTCCATAAACTATTATTTCCCAGCCCACTAGGTTTCTCTTGCTATTTCACCAATTTTGGGAGGGTTTGGTCCTCATTCAAGATCACATAAGTGCCTAATCCACTAGAATGGAAATTATTGAAAAGATTATAATCAATGAATTTATTGAGTGACTTCCTCCTTATGGGTTCTCTCACTTGTGACCAATTCCTCTTCCAACATTTCTATGCAATACATCTCATTTTTTAAAAAGGAGATATGCACTACGTGCTAAACATTGTGTCCTTTGCTATATGTTCACCTCATGCTTTCTTTGTAGTATCAAATGAGACCAACCAAGTGCTATATATCTGTAAAAATTTTCTGTGAAGTCCCTTGGAAGGAACATTCTAAAGATAGGGGGAATATAAATCATGACCACTTCTTGCATGATGGTTTGGCTCAGACAGGACAATAGGGTTAAGGAAAGATCATTAATAGGGATGATAGTCGAGACCTTCTTCCCATCTAAATTTATGGTCCCTTTGTCAAGAGGATCATACTTTAGATTCAAAGCATCAACCACTTCCTTGGGCATGACCATAGTGCTAGACCTTGAATCAATCATGTTATTGTGCAAAATATTATCTCTCACAATAAGAGTCAAAAAGAAAGGAGTGGGATTTGGCTTTCTTACCTCTTTTACATTTTTTTATTCATTGCATTTATGTACATGTCGTAGCTCTCGAGGGTTAGGGGTTCAATGCGGGCCCTCTTCCTTTATTGTGTGGCAAGGTTGTATTTTCCCATAGAAATTTTTCTTCACTTTTCAATGCCTCTTGGAGTAAGATATTTTGCTCCATTATTGATAGGACATCCCATAGAGACATGTTGGCAGGTTCCTTTTTAGTTTCTCTACCACATTGAGTGTTCATGTTAGTGGGGCCTTAGGTTTAGACAAGGGTGCTTCCCTCTCCTTGGGAAACCACCAATCTATTGTGGGTGGGATATAGGACTTGTCCATGTCCTTAGGAAGAAATGGTTGGGCATGTTGTACTTTTCGTTATGGTCATTGTGGCTACTCCCATTGAGGAGTTTGTTGTACATACTCCCTAGTGATTTTTCTTTTGGATTGTGTATTGTAATCCAACTATACCTAGGAGGCATTGGTTGTATAAACATCATTTGGGAATACTTCATCTTCCTCCTCCATGTAAGAAAAAAGTGGTTGGTTAGGTAAGATATCCAATTCTTGTTCTAAGGACATCCCTTGTATCTGCGCACTAAACCAGACACCCTCCTTTCTGGGAGACTAATAGTCTTCCATGTTTGAAAATACGACTTGGCTTCTTTGTTATGCTACCCTCTGCTGAAGATTTCCTCTTAGAAAATTTTGGGCCAAATGATTACCATTGCATGGGAAGTACCATGTGTTTTCATCTACTAGGTTTTTTGACCCAGGATGAAATCCTTTTCCGGGTCATTCTTGATAGTCTGGAGTGGTTTGGTAATTGGGACTATCAAGCCTATAGATGATTATTGTTGATTACCTCCTCTGAGAGTTTCTTGGTATTTATTGTACTAGTAAGGTGGCTTCCCTCCTTGCTAATTTTATGTGGGTGGCCTCAGGAGTGCCACTTGTTGGTGTCAGATAATAACTAACTCATTTAAAAAGTTTCTCATGAGATTCTTCATGTTGTTAACATCTGTTGATAGTGAAGAGGATCCCAATGTGTTGGGTTGTGCATTTGGGTACATATACATTGAGAATGGTGGTGCAGTTGATGTGCTAGGGAGTGGAGTAGAAATGCTAGGATTTACCTCCTCCTAGCTTCCACTAGAGATTTTTATGAACATGAGCATTCACAGCCATGGTGGAAGCTTCCTTGCATCTATTAAAATATTCTCTTCTTTCACAACTAGGTCATATGCATTGAGAAAACTATCACCTCCCTGTGACTATTACATGACTGCTATGTTCAAATTGAAAGCCTTCAAATAGAACATGAATGTCATAGCTACTAGAGGCATGTCTATCATAGGAATCCTCTACCAAGTTTTATGGATTTTTGTGTTGAAGTGAATCATGGCTTCTTGTGGGGCTCTCTTGATTGTGATCAATTATTGTAGCAAAAATGGGTGATCTGCTTTCTTCAAGAAGTGATTGAAAATTTTATCTCTAAGTTCATCCCAAGAGAAGATGGAACTTGAGGTTAGGGATCTATACCAGTCTTGGGCCTTCCCTTTGAAAGATGCAACCAACAATCTGAGGGCCACATTTTGCTCCATGGTGTTATGGACCCTACAAACCTCCCCTATGTCTTGGAGGTGCTGGGAAGTATTTTTAAAATACTCCTAAGTGAACATTGGAATTTCTTTGAGAGCATTGGTAGGTATGGAGGGCCACACATCTAGAGGTGTAGGTGGAACTAGCAGGCTACCACTATCCAAGGCTATGAACTTTCTAGGAGACAGAGCACCTAAATGAACCACTATACCAGGTTCCCCCAAATGCATCAAAAAAATGGAGGAACCTAATTTTTAATACTTTTTTCACTCATTTATGAGAGGCATAATGCAAAAATTTAAAAAAAAATCAAACCTGACTATTACAACATCAATAAGGAAGTTTTCTAGATGCTGAAATGATGTGTACCTTGCTAAAAAAGTGTTGTTTTGGGCCTCACTGAGAACTCATTCTCCTAGTGGTCAATGGGTCTCTATTAGGCTTCTAAAAAATCAGTTTTGGGATCCTATTCTTCAATTTCTACATTCCTAGATCCTAGGTATTTAGCACTTGAAAGTTGGAAATAAATTTTGTAGAACACTTTCCATGATCTTACAATAAAGATGCCATTTTTGAAACTTTACAATCTTATCAACTTTTGCAACTTTTTTTCTCCACTTGATCTTCAATCTAAAACCTGCAATCACACATCAAGAGATAAGAAAAATTGTTGATTGTTAAGGAAAAGGGGTTTTCCTTGGTCAAACCCTCTTTAGGAAACTAAACCTTTAATAAATAATGCATAAAAGTAAAGGTGAATGAACAAAAGTATGCAACAATTCACCAATCTTCAATTGAACCTTGGAATGTGAATTTGAAATGTAGCATGTAGTGTCCATAATGAGTGTATACCTTGATCATAAACTTGACATAGGATAATGGCTTTGAAGACATGAATGTGATCACCAATGCTACAACATCACATTAGTTCAACAACATGCAAGACTTTGACATGATGAAAGAGATCCTTGATTGCTACATTTAAACTCTCATAATCTACCCTTGAATTCTTTTGAAATGCCCTTGAATTCTCTTGCTCTTCATCTCATGAAGTCACATAAAATTCTAGGTGAAACTATGCAAAATAACCTTATATTTATACTTAACTTAAGATTTAATCCCGAAATTCAAATAACACAAGTTGACATCAGAACTAGGATTCAAAATTACTAAAGTCCCACTAAGAATATGCTCAAAA